>PVKU01010454.1:0-52114 GCA_004027475.1 Anoura caudifer | reverse complement strand
CCCAGAAACCAGACTGTCCGTGGGAAAAAGGAATGGGACGAGCAGAGCAGAAGGTCAGTCCAAGGGCGCCTCCGCCAGCGAGGGCACCGGGCAGGAGCACAGGCATGCATTCTTTCATTAACGGACTTCAAACAATAGTGAGTGCCTGACACATGCCCGTTAGTGTTCTAAGATCAGGTAACTGAGAGGTGAGCAAAACAAAGTCATTGCTCAAATCTCTGTGGTGGAAGACAGATAAATAAAACCAACACAACACACGCAACATACACTATCAGAGAGTAATGAATGGTATGCCAGCAACTGAAAGTTATGTGAATGAGAGTCATCGGTGGTGACTTAGGTCAACATTTGGGGAAACTCTCACGGGGATGGCATTCCAGGCATAAGGCACAGGGAACTTTATTGTGTTGCCTCAGTCTGAGGAAATTACAGGTAGCCTGCGCGCTCTTCCACCTGCCTATATCATTCTTTCCCCAGACAAACATGGAGAATTCCTTCATCCCTTGGCTCAAATGTCATCTTCCCAGTAAGGCCTTCCCAATCACCCTATTTAAAGTCTCTAGCTCTCTTCGAATGGTGCTTCCCACTCCCCTGCTTCAGTGCCCTTTCCTAAAACTCCATAGCGCTTACTTGGTCTGATGTACTGTGTATTTCCCCTGTTTGTTTTTCCTATACATCCATGCTCCCCTCCCCCACAGGGATTTGCTTGTTTTTGGTTCACTGCTGTACCCCAGCTCCTGGAACAGGGCCAGGCGTATAGTATTCAGTAAATATTGCTAAATGAATAATGAGGTAATGCATATGTAAAGTACATTGCCCATGGTGGGCATCCAATACATTTTAGTCACTAAAGATGACCTATCAAACTAAACTGTTATGTATTAAAATGCCTGAATAAATTAACATAGCTTCCTAAGTGTCTGAAAGTGTGGTACCTACTCTGGCAGAATTAGGAAGGAGTTAGTAATACAGAGAACAGGAATTCAGTCTTACAATACTAGGGATAAAGGGGTCCTTTTAAATCAAGATTTTGAAAGCATGTTTCATGCTGACACTTATTTTATTTGGAAAGTAATCCATTCAAACAGCCTCAGATTTAGCCCCTCTGGTTCATTTACGCCCATGGATGAAGTGCAGACATTTGGATGTTCATTCATCTGAATAATGTCACTAGTTAAAAACTTCCATTATTACTAATAAAAATAGCAACTGTACTTATATTGTGCTATGAAATTTTAAGCTGTTTCACAATAATTAATTAGTAAATGACATGACAAATGCTATCTACATACTCTCATTTTAATAAACGATCATGTACTAGGACTTAATAGGAATGAAATCAGCCCAGATCTTAGCTAATTAGAGAACGTTTCTGCATTAGAACACGGTACTGAAAACTCGGTAACGATTTCCAGTGGACAAGTTTTCATACAAAAATCTTACAGCTATTTCAAGTGTTAGAAACATAAATTTGTGACTTAATACTTCTGCCTTGGAGCATGTCTTTATTTTTTAATTAGCAGTAAAGGCCCAATTTAAAGCAGAATGTGTCAACCGATTAGTTCTAAGTTCAGAGTTCTGTCACACATGTGTGTACTGCAGATGGAAAGTTAAATGCAGGGAACAAACGCAGTGTTTTAGAACTTTTTTAAGTTGTAATATTTATCTGAAGACTTTGACCTAATGGATACCAAATGAACTATTTATGAAAGCAGCTCAATTTCTTTCTTTCTTTTTTTGTGACAAACATTTAAATAATCTATATTTGTAGCATGATATCTTCGAGATTACTTTACTATCAATATATAGAAGTAATAACCTGGTAGATAGCATTACCTATGAAAGGTCCATCCCATCTGCTATTCTTGCTGAAAGCTTTTCATGCACCAGTAAACTCAGTAAATATCAGAAGATAAAGCATAAGCCTACCACGCCACGGATTTACTCCTAATGTCTCCTCAAAGTGCAGCCCGATGCAACGATTACAAATGATTTTCTTCTAATGTCATTTTACATAACCCTTTTTTCTGCATGAGTAGTTAGCGCAGAATGAATGAATGAATGCCATTAAAACAGTTAATCATTATCTGGGACACTGGCCTTACTCCCTTCCCTACTAGGAATCTCCATGACAAAGGCCAAGAGATCAAACTGCCAGAGCTGCCTCAGTGTCCGATTTCTAACAGTAATTTTTTATGCAAATGAACCCGCTGGGCATCTCCCTCTGTGACCTTGAGCTGCCCTTATATAAACTGACTTTGATCCAATGAGGACTTGCATCATGTTGAAGCTCATTACTATATAGGATATGTAATCAATTCCACTAATTAAAGGGCATTTTTCTACTCTCATGACTACAAAATGGACTTATTTTTAATAATCATACATATGTGTTGAAAGACTAGACTATACGCTATTTGTTAATCCAATGTGTTCTATGAATATATATTAAAAAGTATGTCAAGTACTCGATGTAAATGTATCCATGACCAAACACAACATTGAGGAAAGTACTGAGCTTAACTCCAGTCTTTCTGAACAGGTACATCTCTAAAGCGACACACTTTTCATGCCTGAAACCATATTCTTTCAAAGTTTTCCCAATCAACTTATTTTTTCAATAAACTCACAAAAAACAAAAGCCTCTCATCAATATCCATGTATTAAAAAAAAAAAAAACTAACCCAAGAAATCAAATAGAACTTCCCAAGAAGATGCTACCACAAACCAAAAACTTGCCATCACAGTCGAAGACCATCAACTGAAGAAGGGACCTAATGGTATGATTCACAACACTTGACATTTGAGCGGAGCAAAGGTTTAAATTAAAAATATACTTTTTCCCCTGTATAAACATATTTTTTTCTTTCTTACTCTAGAGATAAGACAAAGTTCTCTAAGCATTTTATTTGGTTTTATAAAGAGTAGGCAGGGAAAGAACAACGGGTGCCCTCCCCTTTCTTTGGTGTTTACGATGTAAGTGACAACAGCAATGTAACTGGTACACAGTCCAGGAAAATCACATCTGAGGGCTAAAGGAGTCAAAAGAAGAATTCAAAAGTTGGGCCAACAGTTCCGCAGTGAACTGAACCAAAGCTGAGTCTGTGGGAAAGCAAAAATAAGGATCCCATGGGACCGAAGATATGAACGACGCCCTGTCCCCGCTCCAGTGTTGTTCTGGGGAAGCGCTCCTCACACCCGGGCATCTGAACCCCAGCTCTTATTCCAACCAATGTTTCGCACAAAACCACTCATTTGTGCAGTGTTCTGGCAAATGTTCACACTATTACTTCTCTTTGAGAAATATTGGGAGGAATTTTCTTTAAGGTAAGGCTTTGACGTTATTTTAAAACAAAGTTCCCTTTATGAATTTTTAAGCTTTTCTTTTTCTCTCAGTAAAAAAAAGAATTCAGTTGTATTCCAGTGGACACTGCTACTAATTTTCCTATATACTGAAAAGGCCACTAAAAGCACCGTATGTAATGATGTACCTGTATTTTTTTGTGTTAAAAAAACGATGTCACATACTCAACAGACTCCCAATCCATCAGGTAATTCCTTAATTAGGCAGATTTCTGAGACATGTATTATGTACACAACAGACCGGAACGTCTCCTTTGGAGCATTTTCTAGTCTATCGGGTGATTACATCATTAAGTCACACATGCTACGTAGAAAAAAATCCTTATGAAAATTCATGAAAAAATGTACAGCACATCATTAGCATGCAGCAGACGTGTATGCTTTTGATATTTTCTCTGTTTAAAAAAAAAAAAAACAACTACATGAAGCAATTAGCCCAGGTCATGAAAACATGAGAAAGGTACCAGGCTCTGGTGAAAATGGAAACTACAAAAAATTGCATCTCTTATGGTTTTGCTGAGAGTGATTTGCTTTATTGGAAAATGGATTCTAAAACAGTGTTCACTGGAATGGCAGCAGAATAGACAGTGTTGCTTTATTGATTCGGTACTTCCTACACACACATGCAACTTCCTCCCTGCCCCTCTTTTGGATACTCCTAAGTTTCACAAACCAATGGGTTGAAGGTTGCAAATGACCAGTGGTAAGACTATTAATTATTCAAGGCCTTGCAGTATGTCCGTATATATATATACACGTAGATCTTCATTTTATGTAAACAAAAGTGTAAGAGACTGCATGAGTGTACATTTTTTTTTTAGTAAGTCAAAACTATGCTAAAGTAATATGACTAGAGGTAAACTGTTAGTCTAGCTCCTAAAAATGAAAAGATTATATATTAACAACATTGAGCATTTGGCAACCTCTAAGAGACAATACATTTGAAGAGTAAAAGAAACACAAGTTTTATAAAAATAAGTTATTAAACTTATTAATTTATGACTTTTTTGTAAATGAAAACCCTTCCCCCTGAAAAAACCCTACCACCACCAAGAAGAAAACCTCAGGAAGCAGAGAACAATGAACATATGCAAGACAGTACGGATCATGGTAATTCACTCCCTGAATGCTCCAAATCTTCATGGCTTAAGAAGCATCCCAATTTTCTCCAAAGGTAGTGGCATTTATTCACTGGGCCATAGCTAATTTTACATGGAATGTAAAAATGTTAGTTTAAGTTTAATTTACCACCCTATTTAAATATTTCCAATGTAGCTCTCCAACTGCAGAGCTATCCCTCCGTCTATTTTAATTTTAAAGTAAGTTAGCAAAGGCTTCCTTCTTAATCCCTAGAGACTACCTACATAGTGACACAAATGCACAAATTTATGACAGCAACGTAAATGCTCTTCTGAAGTAATGTGCAACATTAAGTGAAAATCGTTTCCTGGAAAGATATTATAGGTATCTATATTTTATTTGCCATCTTAAACATATCTGGGTCTTTATGGCCTTATTTTAAAAATGTATTTCCTTTTTATATTTCCTGGTGCAAATGGACTGCATAAATAAGCAATGTGCTATGAGGCTTCAGACCAGCCGATAAAACCTTTCAATTTTCATGCCAGCTTCTTCTTTTGTAATTCAAATCCGCCTGGAAACTGGCAGCTCTGAAAACTGAAACAAGCACTGCCACAAATACCTTGTAATGCTATCGACCTTGTCTGCCCATGCAGTGAGAAAGGGGGATGCGTATGTGTCTGCAGCCATCCAGATAACACAACTCATTTTGGGGCGGGGGGCTTGGGGTGGGGATAACAGAAGCCAGTCCCAGACTGTGCACCAAAAGCAGTCATTACTGGGCACGATGGAGAATACGTCTCTTCAAAATACACAGTGCATTTAAAAACCATATATGAGGCTGAGCCACTGCTGTCATTACCAATTTTAATTTAGCTCCTTCAGTTTGCCAGCCAGATAAACTCTTTAGTGCTGTTTTTTAATCTATTTGCCACATTTTATGTTTAAGATTATAGTAATATGGACAGGAGAAGGAATCACTTTTAGGGGAAATAAAGAAATATATCCGCTTATCGGCACCCATCAGAAAGTTCATTAATCAGCCAGGCTTTGTGCCCTCTAAATTGAAAGGTTAAATAATCCTCTCAGGAATATTTCCCGGCCCCTCCGCCAATTGTCCAGAGAGGAGCTGCCATTCACAGCACGCGGGATCGGTGACAGGGTCTCTTACCACTGTTTGCACCCCAAACAATGATGGACAAATGGCCTGGTTTACAAAGAACCTTTTAGTACATGGATGGAAAAGGACCACGAGCTTTGATGCAGGGTGGATGGTTGGGGGGGCAAGAGACAGGATGTGAGAGGAAGGGGCAGAAGAGAACACACA
The DNA here is from genome assembly GCA_004027475.1 of Anoura caudifer. Classification (NCBI taxonomy): domain Eukaryota; kingdom Metazoa; phylum Chordata; class Mammalia; order Chiroptera; family Phyllostomidae; genus Anoura; species Anoura caudifer. The sequence continues at coordinate 46,344 of PVKU01010454.1, read as the reverse complement.
CATGCGTGAATCCCAGGATATTTGATCTGTTTACTGAGGTGGACTATAAAACATAGAATCTGCATTAATAAACATCTTCCGACCATATGAAGTCTGTAACATATTCAAATCTGCTTACATATATAGCATACAATTGTACATAAATCATCATTGAAAAAATTGTGGACTAATAGAACCGTAGCTTTACTATATTTATTATCTAATACACAGGGGATCAAAAAATAAACCCCGAGATTTTCATTTTTACCATGACTCCACATGACTTACAACACACAGAACTCCCCCTCCCCACACCCTGACCCTGCTTATTCTACTGAAAAATGCTCTTAACCACCAGTCACAAAGGCAGGGGATTCCACAGCTGTAAGGACCTGTTCAAAGGGGGGAAGTAATGCTTTTCTGCTTTTACAATATGCTCCATCTTAGCTCCTGCTTGTCTCAAAATAAAGAACAAAGTAGGAATGCTCTTTGAAGAACACAAATCCCATGCACCAAGAAAGTGCTTAGTTTTATGTTGCCTTTTTTGCTGGACTTACAGGAGAATATGGGTGGGAATCCGCAAAACAACTGACCAAACTCTTACATCTCAACATTGTGTTGTGAAATCAGGCTGGTTTCTGGCATCAGTTATGTGGAGGCATGAAGCAGTTTAACCTGAGGTGCAAAAAACGGATAAGCTATTTGTTTCATCCCTCATCTGATTAACATAAACCCTCTACCCCAGCAGAAAGTATTATAATTGGTGTTTGTGTGTGAGAATTATTCAATTTCATATTATTCTCATTATTTACAAAGGAAGTAAAGATTTATGTAATTTTGTCTGCTTATGACGGATAACTATGTTCAAATGAAACAAGTTACCATTTAAGAATTATACATTTATGAACTTAATATTTTTTTCAAAATATATGGTTGTATTTTTATATGATATATATTTTACATAGTCATTTTCATTAGGAAAGGAAGTAGCCCAAAGATTTTTTATGATCTATACTCTTAAATATCTTTATGATTTTTAAGCAAAATTAAGAAAATAATTTATTTCCTATATTTGATTAAAAGTTCCTCACCTGCATTTCTAGAACAGAAGACAAGCATAAATAATTAGAAAATAAAAACCGAGGTAAATAATTTTATTAACGAAAGATACTGCTTTTGAGTATTTTAATTTCAATAACTATAAGAAGGAAACAGTTTTAGGAGACAGAGAGCAAGGAGGTCATCATGAATCTCCTCGTCTCAGGCAAACAACAGACTTCTCAAAGACATCACGCAACTTGAGTTTGGGCTCGTTGTCCAGAGGCTGTCTCTACTGGCGGGAGAGCCTACGGGTTTGTTGTACTGGGGCTCCGTGCCAGATATTGTGCTAAGTCCATTACATTTACCATCTCACTGCCTCCTAACAACCCTAGAAGGCTCTATGCCCATTTTTCAGATCAAGAAACCAAGGATTTAAAGATGAATATTTTAACTAGGTTTGAACATCTAGTAAACGAAAGGGTCAGAATTTGAACCAATGTCTGATACCAAAGCTGGCATTCTTTTCCTGATATTGTGATTAACAAACAAAGAAACAAACACATTCCCTCATGACTTCCTACGAAATAAACCTCCCCCTCTAGCTCAATTTTATGGAATATTTTTCTAAGGACTTCAGTAAAATGAGAAGAGAATGTGGTATAACTATAAAATAAGAAAATGTGAAAGATTCAAGAAAGACAAAATTGAGATTTTATTATATAAACAAACTTAAGGAATACTCCAAAACTTAGTTCCTATAACTGAAAAGGCATGTGGGGTAATCCACAAATACAATCAAGAAAATTTTTTTTGTAAAATGGGTATTTATAGACAAGGACATATTATAAAATTATAAAGATGACCTTATAAAAGCTATCAAATAGATTTGGTTTTACATCATTTTTGAAAAAAGGAATGAAAATAATGGGTAACTTTATTACAAATTAATTCACACCTGTGAATTCTTTTTATAAAGCCTATTTCTGAACATTCCCATGAAGTGATTCTTGTTTTTGAAGTGATCTACCAGTATATTAATACGCCAATTAAGGTAAAGGCTATTTTAATTCTAAAGCTATTAAATTTTTTTTTGTTAAATGCTCTCTAAAAATGGAGCATTTTTCTCCTTATAATATTGCTGATGTATCCAAGAAAACCAGAGTTGTTGGTCTTGGAGGACCATGGCCAAGTTCAAAATGGATGGAAGAAAACACAAATGAACAAGAACGCAACACCCATGACTTCTGGGTGTGTAGGCATCAAATGGCAAATGAACCAAGCGTAAAATCTGATGGCTTTGATCAACTCATTAACTTCTGGTCATTTAAGAGATTTAGGTTTAAAACCATAAACTTAATTCAACTTCAGTTTGCTACTGCAGTTTACACCACAACAGGAAACACGACACACTGGAGTTCAGAGACTGTTCAAGTCAACAAGCCAAGGGACTCTCTCACGGTCTTTTCCTGCAGAACACTCAAATGACTAACCCGCACCCTTACAGGTCATGGCTGGCCGTGACTGCCAGTGTCTGAGTGACTCTTAAATACTTAAACCCATCAGGAGTTACTGTCATCTGCCAGGCCTTCTGCCAGGTCTTCACATGCTGACTGCTAAAAGAAATGTTTTCACACAAATACCATTGGTCCAGTATACTTTATCTACTTTTATTATTTCCACTGAAATGTCCAGAGAAGATTATGATAAGCTGAATCACCTGGTATGTATTTGTTTAAGGACTAGCATGAATCACCTGTTCAAAATACATAGGAAAAATAAGCACTCAAGTATGCTGAAATTATTTTACACAGTACTTCTATGTTCATGATGGACAGTTAACATGACAAAGAATAGGAACCATTCCAGATTTTTAAACTACAATTTATAGTCAGATACTGTGCAGTGTTAAATTGCATGCACTTGGAAAATTCTCAGGCTACCTGTTTAAATTCATTTTGTCAGAATAGAAGCACTTCAAATTCATTTTGTCAGAATAGTAGAGTTTTGAGTAAAAAAAGTAGTTTCTTTTGAGATTACATGAATAATGTATTTTTTAAGAAGAAAGAAAAGATTATAAATACTTAGAAAAAGAATTTAATTACCACAAAATTTAACAATCAGGAAGAAATTGCCCCTATAATGACTGACTCTAACTCCTTTGTAAGGAAAGGTAAACAGAGAAAAAGGATTGTGTAGAGAGTCCAAAAGTAATCTTTTTTCATCTTCCTCAGGAGAAACATTTGTTAATAGATAAAAAAATGAAGTCCACAACAAGAGTTTCCCTAAAATTTTAAAACAGAAGTAAACTTGAGGCCCAAACAGTAAACATATGTCCTAAATGCAAGGGTCCTTGCCCCCAGGCCCTAAGGGGTAGACAAAAAAGCACAGGAACATTTTTTTTGACCAAATGAAGAAAAATTACTGTTTACAGTAGAGCCTCATTCAATTAGCTTACTATTGACCAACATGTACTACATAAAAAATGAATAGAAATCACGGTGATGGGGGATCAGGACATTAATGATCTTTAGAAGGTGGCAAAAACACAGCTGCTTCTAGGCCAAGTGTTTATAATGAATGCTTTCTAATTGTGTACGCATCTTTTTCATTGCTTGATTATCTGAAACATTTAAATCTGTATTAAAATTGTCATAAAGCACTGATATTATTTAAATACATTAACACAAGAAAAAATCTGCTCAGAATATGCCATACTCACTTCCCATTTAAAACAAATTGATTTCTTCATTAAAATATTGAAAATCAATTAAGTTGGGAATTTCTCTGAATGGGATGACACCTCAGTATTTGTTTGAAAAGAAGAAAATGTGAAGGTTGTTTCATGTACTTCAATAAACAGAAATAAGTTATATCTGACTATAAATAACTTTATTGTACCCCCACTCAAAAATAAGTTTGTATACAAATTGTTTAAATGTCTCAGGAAACACTGTGAAAGAAAAATAACATATGCATTTATAATTCACAATATTCGCTTTCTTCCCCTTTTACAGAAGCTTTAGAAAATTGCTTTTTGATGATTTGGCAAATTGTATTTATTTTTAAATGAATCTCATTTATTGAGATTGATAATTCCAGGTTTCATTTGCTTTGAAATTGCATTTTCCAATTGCTTCGAATGATAAGTTCTGGCAAGATGTGGTCCAACATGCCAGCAGAAATAAAGATAAAAAAAAAATCAGTTGACCTACTCTGTAAATGCAGTAATTATCTTTTACACTAAACTCAAAACATTTTAAGATTCATGTAAAAAAACTGATGGCAAATGTTCACACTAAATTCTTTAAGAACAAGTAAATAAACATGAAAGTATTCACATAAAATTTCCATTCAAAGAAATCTTAAAAAATTTTAGTCACTGTTGAAATATATTTTCTATCTGTTATCACAGAAAATAAGTTATCAGTGCTTATTCAGAAAATTCTTTTTCTTCAGATGACCCTGAGGTACAAAACAGTCATGTGCCTGCTAATACAGCAGAGCACAATTCCATTCATACCTCAACAGTGTTTTAGTACTATGGGTATTTTTTAAAAATATATTTTATTGATTATGCTATTACAGTTGTCCTATTTCCCCCCTTCATTCCCCTCCACTTTGCACACCCCCTTCCACCCACATTTGCCCCCTTTAGTTCATGTCCATGTGTCATAAGTTCTTCAGCTTCTATATTTCCCACACTATTCTTGCCCTCCCCCTGTCTATTTTCTACCTACCATCCGGTCTGGACTTCCGTACAGTTCAATTTTCTGTCAGTTCTGGTTGTTTTTTTTGTTTGTTTGTTTTTAAATTTTTGCTGTCCTTAATCTTGGTTGTGCGAGGAGGCACAGTGTGTCCACCTACACCTCCATCTTGGCCGGAAGTCTGTCTCATGTATTTTTAATGAAAACTAAATCTTTGAAAATTTGACAGAGATACAACATCTCAATAGCAACACTTAACTAATTCAAACACTGAAGTAGCCATGTCTGATATAGAGGAAAGAAACCTACAATGTAAACCAAAGTACTCCTGGGTCTTGAGGAAGTTGGCAATGAAGTGAATTACCAAAATAAATGAACTTATAAAAGTGTTACTTGAGGATAATTTGTATGCCAGTCCTCAAAAGCTGTACAAAGAAAATGTGATTTAGCCCTGGGTGACTCAGTGGATTGAGTGCTGCTGGCCTGTGAACTCAAAGGTCGCCGGTTCGACTCCTAGTCAGGGCACATGTCTGGGTTGTGGGCCAGGTCCCCAGGTGGGGGCGTGTAAGAGGCAATGGGTCAATGTATTTCTCACACACTGATGTTTCTCTCTCTCTTTCTCCCTCCCTTCCTGTCTCTCTAAAAATAAATAAACAAAATCTCTTAGAAAATTTTTTTAATTAAAAAAGAAAAAGTTGATTTAAATAATTCCAAAAATAGAGTGCGGCCTAGTCCTCACTCTATTTTGGAGTTATTTAATATTTTAAAATATAGTATGTAACCAGTTCTGTTTTCTTACACACACGTGACACCTATCACTTGACATCCAGCATGGAGAGGGGGTTCTTGTGGGTCTGCAGTACTGCTCATGTGGCCAAGGAGCTCTCAGAAAGAGATTTAAGATCCCCAAGAGGGGATCATATATCCACTTAAGAGGGTTTTCTTTCTTCCACAAAAGGAAAAAATCCTGGCTTGAGGATGACTTTTTGAAACTCTGTTTCACATTTTAACTTACAAAAAAACTACATTTTAGTATTAGGCAACTAGAAAACAGTTACCCTATCTTTCATCACAACTACAGGATAAACACTTCCGTATAGCTACAGCCTCACAATCAAATTTCATTTTCTTATTCCTTTCTTTTGGTTCATAAGATACACTCTGGCATTCAACTAGTTCAGGTAAGACTATTATTAACTGCTGGTCATCAGCCTTTTCTAGGATAGAAAAAAAAAGGGAAGGAAACTTCATTCCCATTTTCCTGACAGCAAGTATTTTACTTTTTGAAGTATGAATTCTAGGCATTCCAAAGATTAGATATAAAGAAACATTTAAAATGTAATTCTTCCCAAAAGGTTACACTTGCTTTCTGCTTAAACTTTGAAGTTAAAATAAAAGGTAGCAAGGTTGTAACACATTTTAAAAATGCACACAAAGAAATCCAGGGGCAAAATTACACATAAAAGATGTACTATCCTTTTTGGTTCTTTACACATATAGCCCCCAAATAGCAAACTTCTAGTTACTTTTTTAAGTAGATTAAAATCAAGATTAACAAAACGTCCAAAGCATGTCAAATTATTGCCTCTACTAGTTAAAAATCCTGTTGGTTGTAACACTCTGTTGGTGGCCATTTTGGCCTAGGATTTTTTAATATAAATGAGACTAGAAATGACAGGGGGTGGGGGAAGGGACTTTCCTCCTTGAATAGTTAAAGAGGGAAAATTTTTATCCAGAATGAGTTATCTGAAAGATGAAAAAGAATATTCAAAGTCAGGCGTTAACCGAAATTTGAAAATTTAACAAATTAAAATACAAGAACAGTGCTATATTACTGAAGATTTAAAAAACTTTCTGAACATTTTGAAGGAGGTAAATACATAAACTATTTGTGAAAATTATTTATTTGCTAAATAAAAATCTTATTTGTTTCTTTTTCCCAGGCAGGTCTCCAAAGTGATAAAGTCATTAATTATATGACAATTTCGTAGCTATTAAAATATATCAAGAAAAATGACATAGCCAAATAGCATATATGTACTATATCTATATAGAAACACAGGTAGTGTTTTAGAATTTTATTAGCATGTACCCTTTAGAATAATGGTCTTATTCTTTATTAATGTGAAGTCTAGTCAAGTTGATTAAAAAGCTATTCTATTCAGATATCAATTGTTAAGGAGGCTTTATTTGAGCTCTCACAAAATTGCTGAGAATAGTGAACACGTCTCTTTTTTTAGAATGTGTTTTAAGAAATTTTTGACTTGGAACATTTCACCAGTCCACTTGTACCAATCAACTCCACTACCTTTCTTATGTGTTTGAAAAACAACACTGTTTAACTATAGGCTTTTTTATTCCAGTTTTATTTTTAATTTTTAAAGAAAGTGATTCCTGGATAGACCTGAAATTATATTTGCTATACTCTTGCTTGTGTAAATGTCCTTCTAGCCTTCCTGACTGGAAGGCAGATAAAAGCAATGGAGAAGTTCCCAAATGCAAATAAACATTTCCAAACTGAATATACTAATCAACCCCCAACCCCTGTGCCAAAAGCACAGTTCATTTTGGGGAAGAATGGACACTTTTTGATTAGAAAAAGAAATTAACCCATGATTAAGCGTAACATTTCCAGAGTTTTCAGAATACTGGTTTAAATCAAGACAGCAGCAATTCTAACCTAGGCTTCGTCACTCGGCCACCACTTCCTCTGACTGATGCCACCGCACATGCGAGGGCTTCTACCCGTCAATAGATGGCAGTCCATAGCCTGGTAAGGAGCTGGAGCCGGGCCTCGCCGTGCGCTCTGCTGGCGGTGCACTCTGCTTCCATTCAGAATTAAACACTGCATAACTGTAAACATCTGGGTACTGCCTCTGTACGTAACTATTTATTTTATTTTACCTGAACTGACATATATGTGCATCTATTTATAAATATACAAATTTGGCATTTATATTTGTAAGCTATTCCTAGTTATTAATTTAAACATGATAATTATGAATGGTGATAGTTGCTACAATATTATTTGAAAATTAATCAGGATTCTAGATGGAGACAAATGAATTTTCAAAATGATTTTGTTGTACCTACAGATAGAAGACACTGTAATTCCCTCCAAGTTAACTGATTTTTGTTTCATTAATTTTTCCTATTTGTTTTACAATTTATATTTTTTAAAAGCTATAATATTAAACAAACCTTCAAATATTTGTCATACTAGATACCAATTTCTAGTCTTTTATGAGAGTTTTATATAAAAGAACACAGGGGCAAATAATGAAAGCAGTGCCTTTAAAAACAGCACTGCCGGCACTTCAAGTTTCCAGGATTGGGATTGTCTAATTTAGGAAAAGAAAGGCACTGTCGAACCCATTAGGCTATTTATTACTTAATATACTTAATGAACACTCTGATAAAAAATGCTATACAAACAGTGACTGTGATCTGGTGAGTATAATACATGACTGGACTCCAATCAAGTTTAGGCTACAAGGGTTTCACCATAGCATGTTAGGGTAAAAAAATTTTACATGTAAGCACAGCTATAATGTAGTCATGTAAGTTACATCTTTAATATATGTAACATATTTGTGTGTGTGTGTGTGTGTGTATTTTGGTTTTACACTAAAGATTTTAAGGAAAGCCAATTTGGAATTAAGAGACAGTTGAGGAATCAAAACTTTCTACTAGAATCTCTAAATAAATTAAACAGTGATAACAGAATGTGGAAACAAAACACCTGATACTATTCCTTGCTTCCTGGACCTATGGCAGACATATTGGTAGTATGAGTCTACTTATTGGTTTACCTTTTATTCCCCAAAAAGGAGAGCAATAAGAAGACATATCTGGTAAAAACTTTGCCCTTTCTGTTTTCACTACTTGTTTTCCATAAAGAAAACATTTAATACATTAAAGTTTAAGAAAACAGCTTTTACATTGTTCACATAACTACAAGAGTAATTTTTGTTGTCTCCTGTGCAGCACAATATATTTAATACGTTAAAATAAATGACTAGTAGGGCTATAGTGAATTATCAAAATTTCTTATGCTGGATATTAGAAATAAACTGACTTCATAATATTGCGCATTAGTCAACTGACTCCATAACAAACCATATTTTTTGCTTTTACTTAGCCTAAAACCACAATAAAAGGAAAGCAGAGAACTGAATAACTTGAATGGTATTAAGCAGATATTTATACACGTTGAATAAGCCAAGAAGGGCTTAAGGATATGACACTTGCACTGTTCTATAGGAAAGATACACTGAGCTTAGTCTAGCTTGATTAAAAAATAGATGTAACCATTTCAGTAAAGCCAGAAAAGTGATAATGGAAGGTAAGGTGGACTGTATGCTTATGGACTGTAGATAAAATACAACATATTAGACACTGGATTACTATTATTTTTTTATTGCTCCTATCATGACTTTCCCTGTTTGATTTAATGAATACAGTTTGGGACGACTCAGAGATACCATGAGGTAATCATTACATGATGTGAGTAATAAAAAAACAATCCACATCTTTTAGGAACAGGAGATAAAGGATAGAGTAGTGGGCAGGGGAGGAGAGAAAAAGTGTATTACTGCTGTTTCAGTGCAGAAACTCTTCAGATGTTGATTATCTTCCAGTAGAAGATGCTTGTCTGTATTTTATGGTCAGCAGTTCAGAGAAGGGTAAATAGGCTAGGTCTTGGGGAAAATAAAAAAGGTGTTTCTACTCACCGTTAGGTGATACTGCCTCCAGATTTCTGGGCAAGCCTGGAAAATAAAAATATTGATCAGCTGGGAGCATGAAACAAGGTACTTTACAGCCTGTTGGTTTTGGCATAACCCAGCATCCACTGGTGTCGGTCACAGGAAAATAAGAAGCTTAACAGAAAGGGTCTGCATTTCAGCTTCAAAAACCTGGCTAGACAGTTTAATTGAATTTTACACTGGTTTAACACACTCCCTGCCATTGTCAGAAAGCCAGTAACAAAGTTTTCCCTCTCCCTTTTTCTTTTTTGGTTAGAAGTTTTGGGCACTAAGATGTGATTAAGAGCCATAACTCAGTCAAACTGATAAATGAACAGCAGTAGTCCAAATCAATAAGACTCACCAAGTACACCTTTTAAAAGAACATTTTGAACTTTGCTAGTATGCCAGAAAACAATTTAACAGCAACTGCTTTTAAGAAGACTCCACTGTGGTTATGCATTTCTGATGTCTGTTGCCATCTTTTACCTAATCACTTTCTAACCTTCACTCCTCTATGAAATAGGGCAAAAAGAGAATTAAAATAAAACAAAACTTCAAGAATCTAAAGTCCATGTCTTTTCCCTTAAAAGTCTAGTCTCCTCCATCTTTACATTTATAGAGATACAATTTAAAAAACCCAATGAAGCTTCAATAATTTTGTAAAAGATGGATTTACTGAAGCCAGAGTAGTTAAAAACAAAACAGAAACAAAAGCAGCAGCAGCAACAAAACCACTTAGGGGATATTTCCTTATGGATACATTTATAAATCTTCTTCCCCTGTACCTGAACTATGACTCTGTTAAGGAGAGACACTCTTCCTAACCAAGTTCTTTATGAGCAGTTGATGACAGAACATATTTTTTAAAATAACAACTACATTATAGCAAAGGTTTTAATAAATTAAACCACCAAGTGGCAATACTTCAAGTAAATGTGAATTTATAGCTTTTGTGTAAAAATGTGTATATACATACAGATATGCATGCCTAAAGTTAGAATGACTTAAGTCTTTTAAAAATCCTTATAATCTTTGACATGCACTTTGAAACAATTCTTTACCCGATCAGTCACCCCTGCCTCATTTGTTTTTTAGGGTAGTGATAAAACTAACAATCTAATTTATTTCATCTAAAAATATTATAGGTGTGGTAACAATTCAGAAAATAACTTTTAACAGCAAATTTCTGATTATAGCACCATAAGTGATTCGACAAAAGAGTAGATATGTTCCAAATATGGTGAATATTTTATACATTATGTTTTTTAAGCTTAACTATCCTACACAATTGTCTAAAGACAGGTGTGGAAATTAGACTATTTAGTGGTCAGCTTTCCAATTTAAATGTCATATTCATGTGAAGTGTCTGGCTCAATAAAGTCACTTATACAGTGGTGTAAGGATGAACAACACTGATCAAAGAAAACTAGTTTTAAAAAAACAGAAAGTAGCCTCAGAAGGCAAAGATCACGGTAGGTAGCAAATAACAGCCACAAACCTGTGGGTTACAGAAGTTCTTAAGGATATATAAAAATAACTATTTTTACAAACACTTGCATACAGATACCTAATGTGCAATATTTCCTGAAGTATTCATTTCATACCTTCTATCATAAACTTTTCCTGTGTATATACAATTTCAGTGGGATTACTGTAGAGATAAGCAAGCAGTTATTTATACATTAGTTATGGGTAGTTCTTGATTACCACAGTATCCTCAGAATAATACGGTTGAAAAATCGCAGTCACTGAGTTGCCATACACTGGCAGACTGCCACTCCGCCATGTGACCTTTATTTGTGTGGCAGCAATTCAGTAATAAAAGAAAGAATTACTTGGTTTTTGAACAATCATCTGATTGCTCTGCACATGAAGATGATGGCTAATATAAAAACTAGTAGTGACAGACATGAAGCTTCTTTTGTCTTATTAGACAACAGTATTACAATTTAAAAAATCCTACTTTACTAACTCATAAGGACTTTTACCCAACAACCCATGGGAATGCAGTTTCATTTCACTCTTTTCTATATAATGTATTTCTGTGTAAAGTTAAAAAGAAGTAAAGAAATATTTCCCACTTCAAAACAGGTGCCAATATAAAGTGCACACCTTTATTTCTAAGTATGACATGTAAGTGTATCAGTAATGAATTTTTAAAATGCTACATTTTTTTTTATTGTTGTGGCTTCTACTTCATTTTACTATTCCTTAGCCATTGCACATATTTTTCCTTTTTTAAAATCAAATAGAAAGCCACAGTAACTTCTATAGCAAGAGGATTACCATTATAACTGAAACTTTAAAAATTATTTAAAAATATTTAAAAAGAATGACCAGTCTGACTCATCTAAGACAAAAATGTAACAAGCTATTAAAATGGAACTGTGTCACTGGCTGTCCTGGTGACCTCACCGCACGGGCACTTAGATGGATGGCAACCCGAAGGGCCTCCTCAAGTCTCTCCACCGAAAACACACGAAGTGCACTTGTATATCTGTTTTAGCAATGCGCTACACTGTTTGCCAACTTTTGCCCAACTAGTCTTCCCCTCTATTGTATTTTGTATAATAAACCATACACGAATAACTGAGTGTTATTATTCATAAATTTCAAAGATGAATCAACACAGTTTGCCACACCAGATGAATTGAGAGTTTATGCTGTGCATTTCGACCCATATTGAATTTTATCAGGTGCTAATTATCGTTTTACCAGAACAACGGCTTAGTGCATCTGTTGTTTAATTCCCACTTCCCTATTCTCAAATGTGAACATCAAAGAAAATAAAACACTCAATCTTAAACAGCCCCTGACAGCAGACCAAGGCTCAAGTGCTCAATAGACAAGGCCCTTGCCACCAGTTCTCATATTTCCACAACAATGAACAAACACAAAAACAGCACTAAGCGGCCTTTCCTCCTCCTCAGCTCCCCTTGGCCAGTTGTCTGCCTTGTACTAGAGAGAGCCCTTGAACGCAGCCCTGCTGGGAACACAGCACAGGAGAAAGGATTAGCCTTACTAACATGCTAGCATTTGCAAAAGGGAAGAAACCCCCACCCCCAGTACTGTATTTGGTATATGAATAACCAAAATGTGTGAGCTGACAAGAGACCAGGACAGGCCTGTGGCTCCCCGGGAGAAAATGTAGCTGTGATGAGTGACAGGGCTTTCAGGAAATATGTTCACAATCACAGACAGTGAAGGCCATGACCTAGATCGTTTAAGAGCTTGTCTTGTCAAATTATCAAAAGCTTCTTCCTCTCTGAATAAAGAGTGACATAAGTGAGTGTCAGAAAGCTGCAGGCTGACAAGCCAAGCATACAATAACAGAATGCACGTCACATACATGCTGAACACCGCCACTGCTAGCGGCAAATCTTAATGAGAGCGCGGCCAGCCCAGGAGACTTGGGTCCCTGCTGGCACAGCTACTCATCTCACAAAAATCCTTCAGCTCCAAGTCAGTCAGGCTCTGACACGACAACTACAATTACGAAACACAACTTTTTAACAGAATCCTCTGGTGCTTTGTCAAAGCCTCTGTTGTTAGGAGCTGGCCCCCTCAAGTCATTGTAGCAAAACAAAAGATTTAATAAAACAAGCAATATTCATTGGTGGTGAGTAACATAAATAAAGGAGAATAAAGAGAATAATTTAGTTTAAAATTTGTAAATTAAAAGATATGGGGAGGAAAGCATTCCAGCCTCTGAACTCAGCCACCTCCATTTGCCCCATGTGCACGTCAGTGCAATTTTAGGGCTTTCGCGAGAAAGAGCTCTGCCCCTCCTCTGAGTCCCGTCAGCAGGCTCTTCATAACTCACAGCCACCAAGTCATCTGACCGTCCGGTCGCTTTGGCAGTCACTGTGCATATGCACCATTCCTCAAAGACACCGGATACTTATAGAGGCTCTGATATGTGTACACCGAATGTACATGAAATAAAATTTCTCCTATAAGGTACATTTTGAAGAGAACATCTCAGTCATTAGCCTTCAATAGAAATTCCATAAGGATTGCTGTAAGGTCTGAAATCACAGATATATACTATGATTTAATTATATCTATATACATAGATATAATTAAATTTCAACATCATATACTATGATTTAGTTATATCTATGTACATAGATATAATTAAAATTCAACATACATTACTGTTTTAATAGTGCTTGTTACATATTTCTACTGCATAGAAATGTGTCATTCATGGTAAAGTGGAGTCCTAAATATACAACATACATGTGGCAGTGTGTACAGAATCCACCTAAATTTTTTTCACCAATCAGTATGGAAAGCCATGCTTTGGACTCTATCTCTAAGCTGCCTCCAAAATGAATCAGACTTCACAAAATCATCTTTCCATCCAAGGTCAAATTTTACTCAATCCCTATACTCTTAATCCTCTGTAATCAGGGAAATTGACAAGCCTTTTTTTTTTTTTTTGCTTAATATTTCTCTTTGATGGTCTCCTAACTTCAGTGCAGTTATGAGGGCATAATTGTGATTCTAGACATCTTGATTGTAATTCTAGACTACTAACATAAATAATTTTGCAAATAGTTGCTAATGCTTGTAGTAGTATACCTGCTAGTTGTTAGCTAAAGGTATTATAAAGGAAAGCAATACGAAAACCAATAAAATGAAGCATGATAATGTAACAGGTGATATCAGTAACTCTAAAGCCAAATCCCTGGCTCCACTATTTCCTGTCTTGGGGAAGTTACACATCTCTGTGTGTTTCCTCACTGACAAAATGGGGATAACTGTACCCTTTCAAGGGCTATTGTGATGGTTAAGGAGCTGCTCAGTATGATGTCCTTGGAATAACACCTGACACATAGCAAGCACTTAGCTGATGATGACAATTTGGCAATCTCCAAACTTCTGATGCAAAAATTGATCATAAGCAAATTGGAATCAGTAATGGAGCTTAAATAAGTGAAATCTACTGTACAACGGGCAATTCTTAGATGTGGCCAAACTTAAGAGAAAGCAAAAATTCCCACTTTAAGTGAGCTGTTGACAAGGGAGTAAGAAAGAAAACCCAGAAGGACAAATCAAAAATATAGATTTTGTTGGGATATAGCTGCTTGTGGCCACCTTCTTTGTATAAAAAACAATCTCAGAAACAACACTGTGTATCTACTATATGCAATGTATCTATTTCTACATTTAAGGTCTACTCGGTTACGTTTTTAGTTGTTCAAAAATACATAGAAAAGAATATCTGACCAGATAAATCTGATCTCATATTTTACAGTTCAATTTTGGAATTAAGAAACCTAAAATATCTTGATCATTGATAAAAAACAAAAGCATTCCACACCATTCTCCAAGTTTATATATACTTTTTCAGTTTATTCAAGCTTACTTAATTCCACTTCCACAATGTTTAAACAGTAACAAACCCAGCTTCCTCACTAGCCTTTCCTTTTTCTTATAGTAACTGTAACTACAGTAAACATTTTGGAATACTTCATTCCAAACTGTTTTCCCATGCAAATCTATATACATATATAAATACTTAAATTTATATAAAAACAGGATTATACTTCATATGTTGTTTTGTACTTTATGGATTTCTCATTTAATGGACTAGTAACTTCATCATATTTAATAATCATTTCTACATCATTTTTTAAAATGGCTGGAGTATTCCATTATATGGGACATGTTATAAATCACTTAAGTCAGCTGCGATGTTAAATATTTGGGTTGCTTCTAATTTCCATTATTATAAACAACTCTGAGAGGAACATTCTTGCAACTCTATCTTTGCAAAAATCCATTAACCAAACTCCAGAAAGGTTATCCAAATGTGCTTTCCTGGCACAACTCCCCTAACACTGAATGTTCTTATCAAAACCTCTTTCTTCAATTTGTAAGGTTTTTTTTACAGATTACAGATAATTATCCTATCATATATTTTATAAAAATCTTTCCCAAGTTGTGATTTATCATTTAATTTTATTAGTGGTCTCTGGATGAATATACTTTTTTTAGAAGTTAAATATATCCTCCTTTTCCTTTATGGTTTTGGACAAGGGTGTCATGGTATTAGTAAGAGCATTTAATCTAATGCTCTTACTAATATCCAAAAGGACCAATATATCTGGTCCTATTTTTGTCCTCATACTTCGTTTTCTACACATTCTTGCTATTTCCATTTTTCCCTATCATTTGTTACATTGCTTCCTTTGCCTCACTTGAAATTAGAAATCTAAAAGTTACATGGCTTTTTCCTTCTTAAAATTAAAACAAATTTAATTTTATTAGAATTACCTATGGTCCACATTATTATAGTTTAAAAATTACATTTGATTTTTAAAGATTTTTTCCTAAAATTTAGTTTTAAAAAGATTAACAGGAAGTATCTGGCAGGTACTCTATGCTTTCCTGGTTTCACTGTACACTACTGCTTCTTTTATTCTGACTTTTCCCATAAATTCACAAATGAATAACAGCTTGGTTATGGCATCTATTTTACTCAGAAGGCTCTAGCCTCTAGAGATTTCTCTACTGCCTTCTGGCCTGTAGTACTGCACAGGAGAAATCTGATGCAAACTCGATGTGTGTGTGTGCATGTGTGTGATGTGTGGATGTATGGTTATGTTTGACATTCAGAAATCTCCTCTCTGCCTAGATATGGGTCTTTGTTCTCCCTCATGGTGAGTGTATGCTCTTTTGATCAGAATTTCTTTTGATCATTTTATTTTGGATTCTCCTCCATCTTCTCTACTCACACAGAGGAATGAATTAGGATTTTCTTGATTTTCCTCCTATTTCCTATTGTGGGTTTATTCCATTTGCAGTCATCTCTGATTCCTTTTTTAAAACTACCAATTCTCCATGAATGTCTTCTCTTGCCTTGGAAATGATGCAGACTGGACTTTAGATGGCCTTGAGCCATCTTTGAACTGCAAGATTCTACAACATCAACCAGATACTTTTATATAGAAGTTAACAAATGAGACATTTTTCAAGTAGAGTTCACAAAGAGAAAATTCATATTCTTCACTATAGCAAGACTATGAACATGATTGACTCATCAGTTTTCATTATAAATTCTCTTTGTGCGTGTAACTGGTACTCTGGCATTATAGAAACTGAAGTGTGACTAGAAGGATATACATGTAAAAATTGAGTTTCTTGATTTCTTTAATTTATAAGAGATTAGGGCATCTATAGTTACTTAGGGCTTCAGAAATCCTCTGTGAATGAACAGAAAGTCCAGTAGGTGGAAAGATGAAAATGACAAAGGGAAGACGGTATTGTCAGAGGGTATGAACCTTAAATAAGCCAAGGTATCTACATAAAGAGGGAGGAGTAATGGCTGAGAAGCAGCCCCAACAAGTAAGAAACCGGGTGACAAGCATCTGAGAGGGCTGCAGGGGAAACAGTGTTTTCTGTGGAGGGCCAGGCTTCCAGACAGATTTTTAAAAACATTTTATTTATTTATCTTTTAGAGGGGAAGGGAAGGAGAGAGAGAGAGAGAGGGAGAGAAATATCCATGTATGGTTGCCTCTCGTGCGTCCCTTGCTGGGAACTGGCCTGCAACCCAGGCATGTGCCCTGACTGGGAATTGAACTGCGATCCTTTGGTTCATAGGCCCATGCTCAATCCACTGAGCTATACCAGCCAGGGCTCCAGACAGATTTGAAGCATGCATGGGACTGGCTGAATAGTTCCAGCAACCTGGGGCCAGAATGACTCTGCTTCCAAGCAAATCCTCACGAAAGAGCTTCTGGGATGGTGGAAAGACTCTAAGCTGCTTCAGGAGTCAGTGGAGCCCAGGTGTGAGTTGGCTCCAAGGGAATGAATGTTATACCAATTGGGCAGCCTGGGAAAAGATCAATTAGTGTCTAGAACCTTCAGCACATAATTATTTAAAAAATAAAATAAAATAAAATAAAATAAAATAAAATAAAAACCACAATCTTGGCAGATTTAGGGGAAAGAGTGCTGCCATCTCTGCAGTCGGTCACAGCCTAACCCTATCTTAAAAACTTATATTTGCTGGGTTATTAATCCTCAAGGCCATTTTAGATAAAGAGTTTAACATACATTAGAGGCCAAAATTAAGATGTTAAGCTGAATGGGCTACAGATTTAATTCACAGCTGATTATATAGCCTATTACAAATCATTCTTCACTGTTCTGTACTAAAACACTTACTAAAAAAAAACTGCTCATGGTAATGTCTGAGCCCCTTCTGTTATCACAGGCAAATAAGACCATATTCTTAAGAGCTCTTTAAAAAAGGGAGTAAAAAAATGCTATTAAACATAAATGTCAAACTAGAGAATCTTACTAAGAAAGTTGTAATTGACAACTGAATGAATGCACAGAACAACATTATAAAACTAAGACAACTTAAAATTTACTATTTTTAAGACTTAGCCAATGTCGAAAAATAAGTTTAAACTACTTTAAAATGAAATGACTTCTTTTTTAAGATTTTATTTATTTATTTTTAGAAAGGCGGGGAAGGAGAAAGAGAGGGAGAGAAACATCAATGTGTGGTTGCCTCTTGCATGCCCCCAACTGGGGACATGGCCTACAACCCAGGTATATACCCTGAGGGAATTGAACCGGTGACCCTGTGGTTTGCAGGGCAGTACTTAATCCATTGAGCCACACCAGCCAGGGCACAACTTCTATTTTTATGCTCTATATATTCTCTAGTCTTGAAAATCATATTCAATATCACTAGTGGCCTAACAAACATAAATTAAAACAGCAAGACACCATTTTGTCCTTATCTGACTGGCACAATTTTTAAAGGTTGATTATAATTAGTGCCGAGAGCACTCTTAAACACCACTGGCACATGGATGTATTGGTACAATCTTTTAGAAGAGCCCTTTGACAGTGTTTATCCAGACTTAAATGTATATATCCCTTACTTACATAATTGTATTTGGAATTTGACTTACCAAATTACTCTTATATGTATGCATATATATAAAGATGTTTACTGGAACACTGTTTGGTAACAATATATAAAAATAACAATATAAATCTAAATGTATTGGTAGAGAAATGGCTGGGTCAGTCTAATGGTACTTTTTAAAAAATTTTTTAAAATTCTATTTATTTATTTAAAATATTTTCTATTGATTATGCTATTAGTTTCCCCAATTTTTCCCCCTTTATCCACCCTACGTACACCCTGCCCCTGCAACCTTCCAGCATTCCTCCTCCTTAGATCATGTCCATGGGTTGTACATATAAGTTCTTTGAGTCCTCTAATGGTGCATCTTTATGAGCTGCTACAGAGACACATTCACAAATTTTCCAAAGTGGAAAAAAAAATCAAGTAGTATGTCAGTGTGTAGGACAGTAACCCTATTTTTATTTACATAAGAAACACATATACCACCCATTCATATTTCTAGTTTGTTTTAATGTGAAATTCATCACAACAGAAAGCCATGTTAATTTATTGAGCAACAGGCTATCAAATACACTTCAATTATAAATAAAATAAGAAAAATGTTTGTGCTTTGTATCATGTCTTTGGGAAGTACAAATTAAAGAGAAAAGATTCTTACTTGTTCTTTAGCCCTTCTGGTCTTTAAAATTGTGATCAGAATCTCACAGACATTCTAAATATGATGTAAAATTATGTCCAAAATAATAATGTGCTAAAACTTAATGTGTTGCAAGTAACTGAAATGTCTTCTAATTTATCTTTAAAAAGAAAATCTAAAGAAAGAAGTGAAATGAGCAGATTCGAAGTACTGGTGGTTTGTCCTTCTTGCATAAGACTATTCTACCAGCAGCCCTGGCTGGCGTAGCTCAGTGGATTGAGCACAGGCTGCAAACCAAAGGGTCACAAGTTTGATTCCCAGTCAGGGCACATGACTGCATTGTGGGCCAGGTTCCCAGTGGGGGCCACGTGAGAGGCAACCACACATTGATGTTTCTCTCTCTCTCCTTCTCCCTCCCTTCCCCTCTCTAAAAATAAATAAATAAATAAAATCTTTAAAAAAAGGTGAAAGTAGAAGTTCAAGACCTATTTTTTTTTTATAAAAAAAAAAAAAGACTATTCTACCATCAAGAGCCATCAATAAGTAGCATCAAACCAGGCTTTATAGAGATCTTTGCACACAACTGTTATGTGTATATATTTCATCTAACTACGCATGAATATGTACATAAATTTGATGTTATTTATTACACATCTCTTTAATTTCAAGTTTTATTCAGCAAGCACATTACGCAAAAGGCGCTAGCCAGCAGGGTTTTACAGTATTTGTTGGTGCTGCCTTCTCACGAACCATTCTCTAGCAGCCCTGTTCTGATATATTAGAACACTGTGTCACATGGTCAGTGGCCAAAGGGACAGGACTATCATTACACACAGTACCGAGTAGACATTCTTTTAGGGAGGCTAACAGTTACAAATCGGCACATTGCCCCCAAAGCCTGACAGATTAGCTATATGCAGGACACTTACATCAGCATAGTGACCTATCATATCACATCGGTCACATCGTTTCCTCCAGGAAGATCTTTCAAGACATCTGTGAGTGGAAGACATAGGCAAAAAACAGTCTACGCAGAAGCGGGCTGGACAGGCGTACTGGAGGTGTCCTCTCTCGGAGCAGAGGCAGCAGGGGCGGACTTTCTATGTGGCAGACAAACAGAAAATCTCTTTAGTAGATCATTTTTTCCTTTTCTGTCTAATTCCATAAAAAGTTATTTCCAATTTGAGACCCCCCAGTGAAGATTGAATCTGGAGCCTAATGATAAAATAGAACAAAATATCTGAATTCAGAGCTTTGACATAAGCTATCTGTAACCTTTGGTTGCCAAAAAGGCTTATTAGTCTGCATGTACTACCAGCTGGCATCTTTGTGTTTCTGATGCCTTGTCTTGCAGGAACACTAGCAAAGTGGGATGTGTCTGAGAGGGAAAGTTTCAACTGGATGATGAGATCTGGAACCTAAGTCATAGGAAGAACAGAAAAAGGCTGTTTTGCTTAGAGAAGCAAAGACAAAGAGGAAACAAATGAGAGCTGTCTCAAAAACTTAAAAGAAAATCATTTGGAAGGGGGAGTAAGTAATAGAAATGTTTGTTATGGGCTTAGTATGTGTCAGGGAACATCTAAGAGCTTTAGTTTTGTGCTGTTCCAAAGGCTGATACATGTTTAATGCAATTTACATCAGTAAACATTTATAAATGCCTAAAACTATAATTTTCTAACAATGAAAATTATCCCATGATGAAATAAGCTGTCTGATAAAGAAGGTTTAGAAGTAAAAGGGGTCTCAGAAATCATCTGATTCAATCTTTGCATTTTATAGACAAGAAAACAGAGGCACAGAAAATGAAATGATTTGCCTAAAGTTTTCCATCTACTGATGGGAAGCCAAAATGGATTTCAGGTTTTCTGACTCTAAATTTATTGATTGTTCTCTACTACTACTCTAGGGTATGACCTACATGAAAAATTAAGAAGAAATTTAACACATTACATAAGATTTGAATTCTAAGGTTACAGGGTTTCAGTTCTCTAACATTTTGATTTTAACAAGGTAGAAAGAAACATCACATATTTTACATACTTGTGGAAAGGGGCAGTTTTTTGACAAATGGCCACATTTGTCACAATTCCTACAGGTAACATTTTTGTTTGCTGTATAGTATCGGTGGGTCCATCTTCCAGAGGATCTATTATTGCATATCTGGGCCTAAGGAAGAAAAAATAAGAATTAAAAAAACTATTTCACTGTGTTCAAGAAAATTAACAGTCACAGTTCAATTTAGAACCTAGCAACATGGAACTTTGTGTTCTTAAAAGGAGTTGGAAAAACCTAAAACGGGATGCTATAAAGACAACTCGACTTTGTGCCTGCCCCTCCCCCATTCTCTGACCCTCTCCCTATGGTTCCATTTCTTTGGAACCTTTCTCTGCTTACAGTTCGGGCCTACGCAAGGACCGATGTGCATCAGACATTGTGGTGGCATTCAGAGTCAAACGCTGCTGACTTCTGTGTCTGAACATATGCTGTTTTCTTCTGAACAAGAAGCTTGCTGGAGTTTTTGGTTAGGGAATGGTGTTTTTAAGGTGAATTTCTTTTATAGAAATGAATTTTTCTTTTGTAAAATTATGAAACTACATAGCTATTGAACACATTGCTTCTACTGAATAGCCTAGGGTTACTGCCTATAAACTAAATTATGATTTCTAAGGGAATGAGATTAATTTCCTTCCACAGGAGTCCTTGTAAAAAACCCATTCTACTTTACAATCACCCAATTCTAGTTGTCTCATATTCTAGCCAAAAGTCAGTATCTTGCAAAAAAAAATTAGCAAAGCATATCATATGGGTATCTAGAGAGGAATATATAAATGCCAAATGAGCTTTTATCTTTTTGGTAGAGTTTCATCTTTGAAGAAACTTTCATCTTTACTTGTTATTTTGCCAAATTGGCCAAGTAGGCCCTAAGATGTCTTAAGCTAATTATCCCTTAAAACTTCTCTTTTACCAACACGTAAAATTAATCTTTTTTTTCTAGCCATCTGCTACAATTAAGGTTAATAAACACCTGCCACATCCTAAATATAGCCTAACCATTTCCTTACCCTGAAGAAGCGATTATTTCCGGCGTCAATCTTTAGTGGTGCCAGGCAATATGAGTTAAGACTCACCACCGCAGAGAAGAAACAGGAGGGAAAGGGGACTAACTCATTATGGCAATTAATTGACTAACAAAAATTAAGGCTGAACCACACTTCTGAAAAATTCAATTACCCATATACTGACATCAAACTATTTCTTACAAGATACTAGGCTGTCACTATTTTTAAAAGTTTATTATCATAATGAAGTGAAAGAAAACTTAGAATCAAAAAGTGTTAATCTACTGTTCATAACTTCAAAAACAATTTGATTTTACCTCGACATCTTTGTCACTGATGAACCAGTTTACACCATCTTCTCCTACAAAATAAACACAGTGTTACTCAATTTTGACACCTTTAAAACACTTATGGGTTGACAATAAATTATTCAATTCCTTAGCACTGCAACTGGGCCCGAAAGGTGTAGCGAGACATGTGGGTACCTTAAGCCTCTTATTTTGGTTCCATTATTACTTGTGTGGCTCTGAACAATTCTTAACCTCAGTTTCCTTCCATATAAAAAGGAAATCGTGTTTGTCTTATCTACCTAAAAACAGAATCCTATGAGATATGTGAAAATGTTTTGAAAACCATCAAATTAGAAACAAATATAAGAAAATCGGTGAAGGGACCAAAAAGCTAACAGCACAGGCATAAAGAAATCTCTACCTGAACTTCCCTTACCTGACTGTAGCAGAGCTTCGAGAGCCTGTGACCACAGCCACCTCCCGCCACACCCCTCCAGAGGTTCGCCTTCTGGGAAGTCACTGACCTTGAGTACCAGAAAATTGTGTAAACAAGCATCACCAAAACCTCCATCTTCTGAAGGCCTAAAGCCTCCCCTTTGTTAAGGTGGAGTAGGAACCTCTGCCTTTGGCTCTCCAGTGAGTTACTCATTACTGAGTGCTCCCACACTGTCTCTTCTCTCGTTAATCTCTTTATTGTCAGTTAACTTGCAGCCATCCCCCCACCCACCCGACCACCACCTCCCACTTGGGATCCAAGTAGTTACAGGAAAGGTTTTTCATTCCATTATCAATATTAACGGTGTCTACTAGCTTCTCTTTGTAGTTGATTTTCATTATAACATTTACAAAAAAATTAGACTTTGAACACTCTCACAATTAGGGCTAGAAATTCAGTACTGTTTTTTTAAAAAAATTATTTTAGAGACAGAGAGAGGAAGGGGCGGGGGGGGGGAGAGAGACAGACAGACAGACAGACATACATACAGACACAGACATCAGCCCATTATTACACCCATTTATGCATTCACTGGTCAATTCCTGTACGTGCCCTGACTGGAGATCAAATCTGGAACCCTGGTGTACTGGGAAGATGCTTTAGCCAACTTAGCTACCTGGTCAGGGCCTAGAGTTGCATTTGTAGATCCATCAATGGCTGCATGATATTTGGCCTCCTTTTTCGCTTTTCCATTTTATTATTTTTGATGTTATTTAAAAAACAGTACTGCCCAGCCTGCCAGTAGCTAAGTTGATTGGCGCATTGTCCTGATGTGCCAAGGTTGCGGGTTCTATCCCTGGTCAGGGCACAAACAAGCAGCAACTGATGAATGCATAAATAAGGAGGACAACAAATTGATGATATTGTCTCTCTCTCTCTCTAAAAATCAATAAATAAAAAAATTAAATTACAACGGTAAAAACCTAGGGGGCTGGGGAGCTCTATATTTTTCTTTATCAGCTGTTTTCTTTTCTTTGCACTGTTCCTTCACAAAACAGCACATGGCTGCTATTCCTCTGGTCCACCCAATGGCCCAGGAGGAAGGGACATATGACTAATGCAGAAGCTAAGGTGTCAACAAAAGACTGAAAGATTTTTTTTCCTCTCCCCAAAGCAAAGTTAAGATTTTCTCCTTCCTCCTATCTACTCCTCTTCTCTATCTCAAAACACAAATTGAGCTCGACTCTTTAAAAGGAATTTTGAAGAGACATGAAGTAATCTACATTTTCCCAGGCCTACCAGAAGTAAGTGTCTAGAGATACATTTTAAAATAAAATACTTTTACTGAGAAAACCAAGAGGCTGCTATACAAAAAGACCAATCCATAGGAGAGCCGAGATGCTGTGCTGATGATTATTTCCTTTGTAAAATTTGGAGGCTGCATCCATATACTGAGAGTGGAGAATACATTAACTAGCAGCAGCTCCTTATTCCTTCATCATCACCATCCATGCTATTATTCTTTCATTCAAAGGACTCATCTAAGGAGCAAGCTTTCTGAAGCTTTCAAAACTGCCTTTGTATCTCAATGTCCTTCATCATTAAAATTCAAAATGACCGCTTTAACTCACTTTAATTATAAAACTGACTTCATATTGTCCTTAAAAAATGAAATTCAAAACCACTGAAATGCAAAACAGCAACTGTTGCCACCCTCAATCCCCAATAAATCTACACAAAATAGGAAACAGTGAAAAAAGGGAAGGATTTGAGAGAGAGATCCACTCCACTTAGATTGTTTTAACGTGACTGGAATTCACCAATATTCTGGGTTATGTACTAACTCCTCTTTACCAGGCTACAGTATATTCTCACTGCAGAAAATCTACAGACAAGTACATAAAATAGGTTTCAAATGCAGATGAAATCAGACTTCTTAGTGTAAAATGAACAAAGACATAATGAGGAACACATAAATCAATGCTTGGTCCTACCATGGTTCCACTTTTGGTTCCATCTTGGGAATGACAGGTGACTCCTGTCCTTGCCCTTTGATCTGTCCTGTTTGCTTAGCTCCAAGTGCCAACCTAATGAAAACTTTTGTTTAAGGGGCAACTCATTAGAACATCCACAGACAGTCAATTCTCTACATTGTTAAATAGCTGGTATGAGACTCTGTAGAAACCTGGGTTCCAGTTTTAACCCTATCTCTTATTTGCTGTGTGGCCCTGGGCAGGTTATTTATCCTCTCTGCATTTGTGTAATAATGGATTGGACTACATGGTATCCATGATAACTTCTAGCAGGAAATTTATGTGATTCTATCAGATTTTCATTCATTACTGGAATCAAATATACCTCCATCATCCAGACCTTTGCAACCAGCACAGGGTGTCTTGCTTTATTTTAATGAATGAATGAATGAATGAATGAATGAATGAATTCAGCTGTCTTGCTTTAAAGACAACTTCCATAGGGCCCAGGAGTACTCATCTTCCATGTATTTACCACCTAGTGAGACAGAATATAAAATGGGATTGCCCTAAATTATAATATTAGGGCTGCCCTAGAGATGCTTACTATCAATTCTTGGCTACTTTATAGCCTTGTCTTGCTAATTTCCAGGCCTGTGATTCTTTTTAGACTTCAGAATTGTAACCAAGCAATAGCTGGTAACTCTCTTTCTGCATGTATTGAAAGGTTACAATGAGCAAGATGCTATATTGTTTACACCATACATCTTTCTCTTGCTCAAATAAGAGCTTATAACCTAGTAAAACACGAGGAGACCAAAAAAGGAGTAATAAAAGAATAAAAAAATACTATGGTGAATTGAGAAAGGAGATGTCTGAATTTAAGGGAGAAAGGGGAAAAAAGTCACAGAAGGCAGTGCCATAAAGGAAAGGTTATTGAAGTGTAATTTATATATTATAAAATATACCCATGTAAAAATAGAGTTTGATGCATTCTGACAAGTGTATATACCTTTCTATTCACCAAACAATCAAATGTAGCACATTTTCATAACCCAAGAATGTTACCTTGTGCCTATCTGCAGACAATCCCTCACTCCAGGCAACTGATTTGCTTTCTGTCCTGACAGGTTCGTTTTAGCTATTCCAGAACCACACAGAGCTAAAATCATATATAACATATCATTTTGTGTCTGGTTTCTTTTACTTTGGAATATTTGTAAGATTCAACCCATGTTGCTGGGTAGTAGTAGTTTGCTCCTTTCTTACTGCTGAGCAGTATTTGTTCTCATTAGGTTGGGACTTGGGAGTTAAGCAAACAGGACAGATCAAAGGGCAAGGACAGGAGTCACCTGTCATTTCCAAGATGGAACCAAAACTGGAACCATGGGTAGGGCCAAGGGTTGATGTTCTTGATCATGTCTTTGTTCATTTTCCACTAAGAAGTCTGATTTCATCTGCACTTGAAACCTATTTTATGTACTTGTCAGTAGATTTTCTGTGGATATAATAATAGTTTAGATGTTCATCTCCTGATGAACATTTAGGTTGTTTCCAATTTTGGGCAGTTATAAATAAAGCAGCAATAAACATTCTAGCAAAAATCTTTCTTTTAATTGACACGGATTTTCATTTCTCTTGGGAAAATACACAGCAGCAGAATTACTAACTATGGTAAGCCTACCTTTACCTTATAAGAAACTGGCAAATTTTCCCCAGTGGTATGCCATTGTACATTTTCACCAGCAACATGCGTGTTCTAGTAGCCCCATAATCTCCTCAACACTTGGAATAGTCTTTTAAATTTTAGCCTTAAAATGGGTGTGAAGTAGTATGGTATTAGGATTTTAATGGACATTACTCTGATGACTAATGATGTTAAGCATCTTTTATGTATTTATTTGCCATTCATATCTTTTTTAAAAAACTGTTCAAATTCTGTGCCTGATTTTAAATGGGTTTTTGGGTTTTGAGGAGTAGTTGTCTTTCTTCTTTTTATTGAATCATAAGAGTTCCTTATATATTCAAGATAGAAGTCTTTTATCAGACATGATCTGCAAATATTTTCTCCCTGTGTGGCTTGCTTTTTCATTTTTTTATTTTTAAAAGTGTTATTAGGAAAGCAAAAGTTGTAATAAATTTGTAAACTTTCCCCTTTACAATTAATGTTTTCTGTGCCCAAAGAAATTTGCCTATGCAAGGTTACAAGTACTTTCTGTATTTTCTTCTAAATTTCTATAGTTTTAGCTTTTTGTTTAGTTAGTACCTATTTTTCCCCATGTGAATATCCAGCTGTTCTCCTGGATGTTGGAAAGATTATCCTGTCTTTACTGACTACCTTAGCAACTTTTCAAAAGTCAACTGACTACATATATGTAGGTCAAATTCTGGAAGTTCTATTGTGTTACACCGAGCTACATGTCTATCATTCTGTACTACAGTCTTTATCACAAAAACTTTATTTAAAAATTTGAAATCATGTAAAGTAAGCCTTCCAACTTTTTTGTTCTCTTTCAAGAGTGCTTTAGCTATTCTAGACCCTTTTGATTTCTGTAGGAATTTTAGAATAAATATCAATATCTATAAAAAAGTCTGCTGGGATTTTGATTGATACTGTGCTACATCTATAGCTCATCCTGGGAAGACATTTTAACAATATCAAGTTCTCCAAAATATTAACAGTTTGTACCTCTTCATCTATTTTAGTCTCCTTAACTTTTCTAAACATTGTTATAGGTTTCATTGAACAGGTCTTGCATATATTTTATTAAATTTACCCCTGAGCATTTCATGTTTCTTTCTGTTATCATAAATGGCGTATTTTTAAATTCCATTTTTCAATTTTTGGTTCAAGTTTATAGAAATACAATTGATTTTTGTTACCTTGCATCTTGTGAATTTCTTTTACTTTCTGTTTATATGGTGAAATGCAGTGATTTTAAGCCAACCTGTATTCTAAGATTAACATACTTGGTTAGATGTATTATTCTATATAATATACTATAGAATTCAATTTGCTAGTATTTTATTAAGAATTTTTACATTTGTATTTATGATGGATATTGATTTATACTTATAATGTCTTTGTCTGGTTTTGATATTGGGGTGAAACTGGCCTCATTGGAAAGAATTTGTGTAGGACTGGTGTTATTTCTTCCTTAAATATCTGATAGAATTCACCAGAAGTCATCTAGGCTGGAGTTTTTATTGCCTGTGGGCCAGGAATTTTACTTGTAGAAGGATTTAAAACAGCAATTCTATTTCTTTAGTAATGGAGCTATTTACATTTTCTATTTCTTCTTAGGCCAGTTTTGGTAATTTGTGACTTTTGAAGAATTTATCTATTACTTCTAAATTGTCAAAATTATCAGCATAAAGTTATCCATAATAGACTTACATTTTCCTTCTGTTCTTCTAATTTGTACTTAAGCCCACCCAGTAGTATATTTTTTTATCTTGAATATTATATATTTCAGTTCTAGAAGTTCCACTTGGTTCTTTTTATATCCATTTCTCTTCTTATTATACTTATCTTTTGCCATCAAACCTCTGTGTATATTTGTAACAGCTGTTTTAATTTTAAAGTCCTCATCTACAAATTTCATTATCTCTTATCAGGCGGGCAAGTGTGGAGTAAGTTAACACAATATAGCTGGAAGCAGAAGTCTTGTACAGGACTTTAATAAGGAAGATGAAGGAGAATACCAGTAAAAAGGAAAGGCACAAGCAACATAATGGCAGAGGTAAAAGAACACAGTAAACACTACAGTTTGACTGGAAATGAGAGTATAGTGATTCCTTTATTAGGAATTTCCACAGACATTTTAATATATAAAGAATACTGAAAATTAAAATACTATTACTTATTAGAAGCTTTTTACCTGAAGCACACATAAAACCTTCATATGTATTAACCCTATTCTTCTAAATAAGTTTTCCACGCCCCCTTTCAGGTTAACTTCAAAAGTCTTGACTTCCTACGGTGTGAGCTCACCAAGGAGCAGTACAGCAGGACTCTTTCTCCCACAGGAGTAATCTGAAGGCAGAGATACTACCATGGTATGGCAGGGTGCTCTGTTAACACCAAGTGACAACCAGAGTATTTCATCTCTCCTGAAACAACCTTCCAAACAAAAAAGTGAGCCCATACACTTGAACACCTTCCCCCTAACATTTTCTCCTACTTGTGGAACTATTCTATTTTCCTCTCTCTTTCCCTCTCTTACTGCATGGTAATAAAGATAAACACCTTTCATATTCATCTGGTGATTCAGAGTCTACAGATTGTTTTAAATTTACATTTTTTCCTCAACAATCCCACAAATGCTCTTTTTTTATGAGTATACTATGAAAAATGGCAACTGGTGCTTTCTGTGACACCAAGTGCTAAGGTAGCTATTTACCCGTAAGACTGCATTCAGTTTTCAAAGGATCTAAAGAAAATTTGGACTAGATTTCTTAGGACCAAAGCAAGTTCATACTCTGCTTCAGTTATTCTTAGCCTGTCTACATTCTGTGCGTGGGAAGAGCTGAAGATCATTCCTTTGCTGAAAGACCAGCCACAGACGATCAGAGTTCTCTCTACCTTTGTGATAATTTGACAGAAAAGAGGAGTTAATAAGATGTTTTCCCAAAGATCACCAAAGATTACAAAAGGACTGAGTTTAGCACATGCAGCTGGTCAATTGCAGTACAAGTGCTAGGAACTAATCTTTTCCTGAGCCTAATATCCAATAGTTCCTCATAAGGAAGCCATAGATGCCGTGCATATTCTAGGTATTCTAATTTGTGACATCTAAAATTGTAGATCTCAATAAATTTAGTGAGAAGGTAAGTATTTATGACTTTATAGACTAGATTTATGATTTTTCTGGACTAGAATTTAATATTCAACAAATCAGACATATACACTTATTTTGCCACTACTCATTGTTTAAGAATATAGCCCTGGCTGGTGTGGCTCTATTGATTGAGCGCTGGCCTGTTAATCAAAAGGCCAGCTGGTTCGATTCCCATCCAGGGCACATGCCTGGGTTTCAGGCGAGGTGCCCAGCTGAGGGTGGGCAAGAGGTAAACCAATCAATGTTTCTCTCACACATCAATGTTTCATCTCCCTCTCTTTCTCCACCCCCTTCCCCTCTCTCTAAACATAAATTAAAAAAGAAAAAAAGAATGTAAATGCAACTTTCCTCAAATTGTAAAATGTTTTTATTTAATGTGGTGTCAAGTTAACCTTTAACAAATATTTTCTGAATAGCTCTCATGTAAAAGACAGTACAGGAAACAGAACGATGCCACAGAACTAGAACACAGTGCCACAGAGTAATTTGTCCTATCATCGGGTTAAAGAATCTAAAATGCATTACTGTGTTAACTAAATAATCAAGATATATTTTTTTTTAAATAGAAGGATGATTTAATTACCAAAGTTTTTAAAAAAGACAAATGTCCACTATTACTTGGGAAAATGGGCTATTTAATAAGAAATACTGAATACAGTCTACCAATGAGCAATTAACTTACGATGATGACTACATTGCCCGAACGGCCTTTCTTACAATATGTAAGTCCTTTAGCAACTGTTTTCTCCCCAAATAATCCTAGTCTATGTATGGGCAGCTCACAGTTGGAGAATGGGGGGAAACAGACATTGCTTGGTTTACACATGCAATCACTAAGGCACCTAGATTGTGGGCCTTCTCAGTATCTAGTCTCTCACTTGCCCAAACTGACTCATGAGATGCCACTCTTCCATTCCTCTAAAACACAGTGAGATGACCAAGAAAACATGAACATAAATGTAGAGATGATGCAAATAACCCTCCTACCACATAACTCAAGGTTAAATAATTATGCAGTTACAGCATAAAAGACAAATAAAGCAAAAGGTCCTCCTGTTTGTAATATAACAATCTCAATACTTCCCCATCTCTGTACTTCTCATTTTATGCCCTTATTCTCCAATATTGTCTCCCGCCTTGACTAATGTTCCACCTAACCCATCCAATTTTCATGATTACAAATTCTGAATATCCATTAAGGTGCAGCTCCTCATAGTCAATATAAATGGATAATGGGCTGTGCTTTTCTCATTTGACCCTGGTAAGCATTTATAATTGTCCTGGCTGTTACAACAAAACACATTCCTAGTTCTGGTCTCCCTTCATGGTTTCTTCATCTTCCATTGTTTGCTCAAGTAACCAATGTCCCACTCTTTGCCTTCCTTCCCCTCATTCTACATTCTTGGTCCCAGGTTATGGCACACATGCCCACAGAGGAAACCAAATCTCTAGGACTAATCTTTTCTTGAGTTCCTGATCTATGGGACATCTGGATTATACATCTTATAGGTTAACTCAAACACATAATCACCAAAAAAGAACTCTTCATTTTCTCCCCATTCCTTGTGTTTCTCTCTTAAAAACAGACAAGCCTACCTTTCCTCCTTGTATCAGTCTCTTTTCCAGATCAAAAACCTTAACTCCTCCTGCTTACTTTTCATATAATTACTCACCATACATCCTGAGAATTCTTTACCCATACAACCTCAATGCTATTTCATTGGCCCAGACATTTAATTTCTCACCTAGATTTCTGAAATAAGTTCTCTCTCTAGTACACACCTCTTTTCTATGCCAGTTACTAAAGTAATGTTTCTAAAATGGGAATATAAATATATTCTGCTCTGAATTTTTTTATTATTCCCATTTCAATGGCCCTCAATACCCACAGGATAAATGTGAAACTCCTCTGTATGCCATATAATACCTTCTATGCCTTGGCCTTTATCTATTTCCCTTGCTTTATCTTTCTGGTCCCAATACTCAAGGTACGCCTAATAATTTCCCTGATGTGCACTGCTGTTCTTTGCAGCTCTGTCTACGCATGTGCCTGGAACACAAACCACTCCTAGTTTCAACCACATGAAACTAAGATTTGGGTCTTCAAGTACCTAATCATGTGTTACCTCCTCCACCAAAGTCTTCCCTGACAGCCCTTCAAGAGCAAGATGATCAACCTCAACTATATAACCTCTTGGACCCTAAGCATGTCACCTCTACCTTTTTATCTTCCAAACACCAAACAACAATTGTTTAGTTATCACAGGTACTCATGTTTACTGGATGAGTTACTTCAATAACATTTCTTCTTTTCATTTCTCTGCGGTAGAAATATTTTCTACCTCACTCATATTCTGAAAGCACGTTATCTGTATGTCTTAGGCTAGCAATAAATTTAAAACCCTATATTAAGAAATATATTAGTAAATATTTTATCTCCCTCACTACATCTTAAGTTCTCTATGGACCAAGACCCATCTGTTTTGTATATCTATCTAGTTATCAGCACATCTTACACACTTCAAACTACATTAGAAAAAAATTAAAAAGAATAAAAGGAAACATTTATAAGCATACTGTGTGACTGTCCTAAACTGGGGTACAGAAGCCCATTGGATAATTTAAAAGTTCAATAAGACTTCGAAAACCTGAACTTTTAAAATTTTTAAAGTTTCAAGACTTAAAACTTGGAATTTCTGTAGGAAGCAACCCTAGGAACTAAGAAAGAACTTAAAAAAAATCACTGTTATTGAATAACATCACCTGGCAGACACAGGATGCACATGAGCTATGAGATAAATTGGGTATTTACAGATGACCATGCCTGCACCTAGCCAGTGTTTATGGGTTAAAGATCACCAAGATAAAGCTGTCACATTATTTGTGTCATATCCTTTCCTGAGCCTGGTTCTACTCTACCAGATTTCCCCTGGGATCTTCTCACTTCTAATAAGCAACCAAGCCGGCCACAAATGAAGTTACTATTCCCAACTTCATCAGCAGCATCTGTTATTTCAACGGAAACTTTTGAAATACACACAGTGCCACATGCAAATCCCCAGGGGGCCGAGCCACTTTATTCAACTTGCATTCCTCTCAAACTGCTCTTTTTGGTCTTGGTTTTCTCTATTTATACTTTTCCATTTAATGTTGGTCACAAAACCATCTTAGTCATTAAATTTTGTACTGGTAATAATTTAAATAAAACAAATTTTACCCCAAGAATTTGCAAGTTAGGCATCAAATTGTTCATCTTATTTTAAATCACATTAAATTTACCAGAAACAATTCATATTTTTAAATGTATGTAAACGATAAATGGGGATTTAGCTTTTCTTTTTTTAGAGGTACAGGAGGAAGAAGAAAGAGGAAATAAACACAGGTGCTTAGCACAGGGTTACACAGATCTCTTGTGAAGTTATCGGTCACGTAAAGGCGGCTGTGCATCACCAGAGGGATGGACGGGTGCGGGCACACATGCAGTTCTCTCTCAGCCCTCATGCCCGCCACCCAAAGGATTCAGTCAGTAAACCACCTGACTACTATTTATTTAGAAATAAAAGACTCTAAATCCTTATTTAGATATAAAAGACTCCTCATATGATACTCAGTAACAAGAATAGAGAAGAAAAATTATTAACAGAAGTAGTCAATACAGTGGGATTATGGGAGTTGTATCTTCTTTTTCGTCTTTTTTAAAGTCATAGTCTTTTAATAAAGAGATTTACGAAGCTTTCCCCATCCCACCTGGAAGAACAGGTCTTGCTAAATGTACACTATCAAAGGTGTTACTGTTAAAAGCAGTTATAAGGGGAAATAGTTCACCCTTTTAACACATACAATTCAATGTTTTCAGTATCTTCACAAAGCTGTAAAACCATCACAACTATTTAATTCCAGAATAGTTTTATTACCTACAAATAAGCCCCACAGCAATTAGCAATTAGTCCCCATTCTCCTTCTCTCCAGCCCCATGGGAATCACTAATCTACTTTCTGTCTCAATGGACTTGCTTATTCTGGACATTCCGTATGAAAACAAACAACACGTAGCCCTCTGTGACTGGCGCTTTCACTCAGCACAGTGTTCTCCAGGTTCACCCATGTTGTAGCATGCATCAGATGATCATCCCTTTATATGGCCAAATAATATTCCACTGTGTGGATATACCACAATGAAATTTTATTTTATCTATCCCTCCATCATTTGATGGATATTTGAGTTGCTTCCACTTTTCAACCACGAGGAATAATGCTGCAATAAACATTTGTTTACAAATTATTGTGTAGGTGTATAGTTTCACTTCTCGGGTGTCTATCTATCTAGAGGTAGACTTGCTGGATTATGTGGTAACTCTGTGCTTAACTTTTTGTGGAACTGCCAAACTGTTTTCCAAAGTGGCTGCACCATGATTTTTCTTCATTTAAAGATACCCATTGGGTTGGCCAAAACATTTATTGGATATTTTGAGTCCATCGGCTATCTCCCCATGGTAGAACACTGAACTGACTGTTCTCAATTAATACCTCAATTTGATCGCTATGAACTTCAACAGGCCTACCTAACCGTGGAACATCATCCAGTGAGAAATCTCCGGCATGAAACTTTGCAAAACACTTTAGAAATGTTCGATCAGTCATAGCACCTTCTCCATACACCGCACAAATCTTTTTTTTGCGTTTAAGTTACGTTTTTACCTTTCTTGAAATAATAAAGCATAATATGCAGAAAATGTTTTATATTTTCTTCCATCTTCAATATTAAAATGGCTACACAAAAATTCACCAATTTTTTAAAACACACACTGATATGACAGTTCTCACAATACAATCTATCAAAATTCTTTCTAATGAAGTTAAAGACCACTAAGCATTACTAGAGCCATCTTGCGGAAAAAAACAAACAAACTTTTTGGCCAACCCAATACTATGGTGCCTGGTCCCCACATCCACCCCCACCCCAAAAGACAAAAAGGGAAATATACCATATGGGCACTTTAAATATTTTTAAAATGATAAGTACATATAAAACACACTTAAATTTAATCAAGAGGCTACTTTAAAAAATATGCTGTAGGTTTCCAAAGATGATAAAGGCTGTATAAAACTTGGTTGGTTACCTGCTGGTAAAAACACCAAACTGGAAACTACAATATTCTTTCAGTCACCCTTCTATTTAACATCTCTTTACCCCTTTCTGAATATTTTTTCTTTTTCTGTACCTATCATTAATTTTGTGTTTGTGTACCTAGCATTAACATGTATTTTGTTCCATGTCTCATTCTCTGTTCACCTCTCTTAAAAAACAAGCCACTCCCAAATAGTTCGCTCTTAATATCATTTATTTTGGTAAAATTTTCTTCAAATCACTCTCCAGACCTTAAGACCAAATATGTCCAGGTTGACATTTATAATTGCTTATAGGATATATCACAAATGTCTTCTTATAGCTACTGCAAACCTAACAGTCAAAGCAAAACTCATCTTTACAATCCCACCTGAAACTGGCTCAACCACTTTGGTCCTTGTTGTTAGTTATTAATAGCTCAAAATGTATGTTTACTTTCGTCTTAACCAAACACTTCACCCTCTTTATCCAGTCTGGCCAGGTTTCACAGTCCCATAGCATCCTCCTTTGAAACGTCTTTCCAAGCCAACACTTTGGTTTCCTTCCAGCCAACACCACCTGATCATCCCCGTGGATCTAGGATTGTTGTAGTGTCCCTGTGCCTTCAACTTCATTTGATACACACAAGCTAGATGTTCTCTTTAAAATTATAATTTCATACTATATTTCTTATCAAAGTAATACATGCACATGGTTTTAAAAACTCTAATAATACTAAAAAAGTACATAAGAAATAAATAGCAACCCTGGCTGGTGTGGCTTAGTGGATTGAGTGCTGGCCTGCGAACCAAAGGCTCACTGGTTCGATTCCCAGTCAGGGCACATGCCTGGGTTGCAGGCCAGGTCCCCAGGTGGGGTTGGGTGAGAGGCAACTGATCAGTGTATCTCTCACACATTGATGTTTCTCTCCCTCTAAAAATAAGTAAATAAAATAAAAAAAAGAAATAAATAGCAGTTATTGCCTTCCTATTCCATCTCTCAGTCCCTAGAGGCAAACACTTTCAACACTTTAGCTATTTCTTTTGGTATTTATCTTCATACTTCTAAATAATGTTCATTCTGATACCATAACATTAATATCTAAATTCCTAATAACAGTAAAGAGGATTTAGTTTTCTTATAACATCCTATCTGAATTTCTTCTCCCTCCACTCCTCCCTTTTCAGGTTAATACTGAATTTATGACTATGCAGTAGTATATTATTTCCCTTCTTACACAACTCTGGAATTTTCCTGTACTTCATACCAGTCTACTTGTTGCATTTACTTGGCCTGAAAGTCTATCTATTGCCATGCCTGCCACTAGCAACTCACCTCTCTAACAGCTAAGTTCTAGTCATCCTCCTGTCTCCGCATCAGGGCAGTGCCTGCTCATCATACATGCGTTATACTAGGAAAAAGTAGTTCTCATCATTAATTATTTAGGTTCAGTGGATCCTTTTCATAATGTAAGTCATTTCACAAATAATTTACAGAGAAATAAAGAGATAATTTAAAACAGTTTTATTAGAAATCTTAAACATGGCAAACCCAAATTATTATTTAATATATTTCCTGTTTGAAGCTATACCTGAAATGGGCAAAATCTCGGAATACAACTAACTGCTCAATTCTCATCCATAAACTTGGAACTTGAAATGTGCAACATCCCACAATACAATTAGCTGCTCAAGTCTCATGCATGAACTTGGATAAGTATTTTGTAAATACTTATCCAAGATTTCAAATACATTTCTCCTTTGCTCCATAGTTCCAAACATTTTTCAGATTATAAACACCAATTAGAATAATCAATCCATTATTTTTTTATTTCCATATCATCTATTTCCTTCTAATCACCCCTGTGTAAACATCTGCCTTCAGCATTTGTCCATTTGAAACAAACTATATCAAGTAAATCTGGTACACAAATATTATAAAATATGAAAGAATAGTCACTCTTCCTTGTATCAAGCAGGATGGTCTGGATTACTGTCATAATACATTATGTGGTAAAAAACTTCCTGTGGAATGACTGGCCAGATGGCATAGCCTTTTTTTTTTTTTTTTTTGTACTTAGAAATATGTTGTTTTCATTTACGATACCCTTTGAAAAATCAGTTTGAGACTTGCTTAAAAGATCAAGTTCGTATCACGAAACTCTAGATACTGCTATCTATCACATTCATGTTCTATTAATCTAATGCTTATAAAATGTCTTCTGTCAATTTTCTTCTGTTTGCCATTCTGAGCAGAAAATGTAAAATTTCAGATTCTTAACTTTGTTCAATGAAAGCTAAAAAGGATGGTGTCTCCAGACTTCTTTTGTATGTTCTGGAATGATAACGCAATACTTTGGGCAACAAAATAAGAACACTAGCCCTGGCTGGGTGGCTTAGTTGGTTGGAGTGTTGTCTCCATCAACCTGCCTAACACTGTTTGCCCACCCTGGAAATCCCCAGAGACTCTGTCTCACCCAATTAAGAGGCCACCCAAGCTGCTTTTCCATAGCAATGGCTGGTCTAGGCTCATGCTTCACAACTTCCTAAATCCTCTCAAATAAGGAACAGCTGGCCTCTGTGAGCCCCCAGCTCTCATACCTCCTGCTTAGTGGTCCCAGGCCCAGCACTAGAGGCAACCAACCTAGATTCATTGCTTGGCTTTGACTGGGCATCTCCAAGCCCAGCACAAGTAGCAACCATCTCAGATTGCTTTAAGCTTAGGCAGGATGGCCCTGGGCAAAACACAGGGGTAGGGGTGGGGGCGGGGGCTGACCTTGCCCCGTACCACCCGGGGAAACCTCATAGCCTGTGGATGAGGTGGACAGCTACAGACCACATCAGAGCACCACCACCCAGCCCTGGCACAGCTGATCCTCCACAGAGGGGAGAGGTTGGTGGTCAGTGGTCACAGCCAGTCCTTGCAGCTGACTGGCCTGGGTAAACTCCTCCACTGACCTGCCAATAGCAATCAAGGCTCAACTACAAGAGGAGGGTGTCAGCACACACAAAGGGTGCAACTGGAGTACCCAGCTTGGGTGATAGGGGAGACTGTGCCACTGGACCCTACAGGACACCTACTACATCAGGCCACACTATCAAGATATGGAGTCAAAAGCAGCTCTACCTAATACACAGAAACACACATAAGCTGCCAAATGAGGAGACAAAGAAACATGGTCCAAATGAAAGAATAGATCAAAACTTCAGAAAAAGAACTAAACAAAATGGAAATAAGCAATCTATCAGTTGCAGGGTTCAAAACAGTAGTTATAAGGATGCTCAGGGAACTTAGAACCTCAAGAATATAAAAAAGATCCAGTCGGAAATGAAGGATTCACTAATTGAAATAAAGAACAATTTACAGGGAAACAACAATAGAGTAGATGAAGGTGAGAATCAAATCGATGATTTGGAACATAAGAAATCAAATAACAACCAATCAGAACAAGAAGAAAAAAGAATAAAAAAACAAACAAACCATAAACGAGGATAATGTAAGCAGCCTCTGGGAATCTTCAAGTGTCCCAACATTTGCATCAAGGAGAAAAGAAATAGCAAGAAATTGGAAATCTTTTTTAAAACATAATAAAAAAAGTCCCTAATTTGGTGAAGGAAATAAATATGCAAGCCCAGGAAACACAGAGTCCCAAAAAAGATGGATGCAAAGAAGCCTACTGCAAGATAAATCATAATTAAAATGCCAAAGGTTAAAGATAAAGAGACAATATTAAAAGCAGCAAGAGGAAAAAGCAGTTACCTAAAGAGGAATTCCCATAAGATTGTCAGCTGATTTCTCAAAAGAAACTTTACAGCTTAGAAGGGACTGGCAAAACATATTCAAAGTCATGAAAAGCAGGGACCTACAGCCAAGATTGCTTGCTCTACCCAGCAAAGCTATCATTTAGAATTAAAGAGCAGATAAAGAGCTTCTTAGACAAAAAAAAAATTTTTTCTTCTAGTTTTGATTTACTAATGTGAAAACAACTTGAATTTAAAATTGCACTTTCCCACTTTTAATGTAAGAGTATATTCTGATATGGGTGAATAATGGTATTATCTGAAGTGCAATGTTGGTGTTCGAGAATCCTGAACCTCAGTTTTATAAAAACAATGCCTCAACTTTCTAGTTGTGGTCAACTCTAGTCTATAAAGGGGCAGGAACCATTTCCATGTTACTCTCCAACTTATGTCACCTTGTATGATGTCCAGCACATAGCAGGTGCTCAGTAAACATCACTTCATGAATGAATTTGGAAGAACCAAGTGATTTCCTAAAAGAGAAGTCAACTTCTCTTTTATTGATCTTTAAAAATCAACTGCATCTATCCATGGCATTTTTAGCTCTCCTATTCACCTAAGTAACAACTAGAGTGTGTAATCCAGTCATAGCTTCCTCAACTAGCAGGGTAAGTAGAATTGTGCTTTTTAAAAAATAACATCCAAAAGAACAATGTAGCCTTATATAGGCCAAAGAGAATATTCAGAGAGATTCATTCCCCCAAATCCTGCTCTTAATTTGCAATGCTACAACCTATTTGCAGAAGGACCAATACTGAAAAATAAGAAAGGAAGGAGAAAAGGAACAGAAAAGAATGAGTGACAAGAAAGAGTCAGGAAATAACAAAAGAAAAGAGAAAGAGAAAAACTATTTTTTCAGCTTTACTGAGGCATAATTGACAAGAGAGAAATGATTTTTAAAATATCATCATGGAAAAAAAGAGAGGCAGGCAGTTAACTCTGTGAGTAAACACCAGATAGGAATTGAGACCTAGGTTCTTCTAAAACACACTGAATAATTTCGTACGAATAATTTAATCTCTCTGGACTCAAGCTCTCATATGTGTGTGTGAATCTAGCCTCTACATAATCTCCAAGATAAATTCCTATTTCCCCCCTCTCAGGAACCAAATCAAATGGTACTTGCTTCTTTAAAATCCCCAGACAGAAACCAATCACACTGTATAATTTTCTTTATGAATTCTAGTGTCTTACAAAATCTCTGTAAGTTCTTGGCCACACTAGAGAGAAGATACTTCAGAAACTTTCGATAACAAAAGCTTCAAATAATGAAGGCTTTTTACAAAAATAAATCCTAAATTTGTAAACAGAAATATGAATTATCAATATATGTGAAATATTTGTTAGAAACATATACAGTTCATGCCCCCTGGGAATACATACCAACCCCACCTCAGAAAAAGACTATTTATAATCCCTACACAGTATGCACTATTGAGGCCTACTAGGCAGTGTTAAAGCTGGATTTTCAACAAGGCTCACAAGTCCTGAGGTTAAATACACATGAATTAAGGATGTTTAAGCCAACTCAAGATACCATCTTTTCATATTTAAAGCAGCTTCCCTTAAACAGGAAAAATACAAAATACATGAGTTGCCCTGACAGTAAAAGCTCCAGCAGAGGTAATATAAAGGTCCATCCTTTTAACCATTTAAACTCCTACTGTGTTTATTCTCATTTCCTATACATATAATATGTCCTACAAGAACCAGAATATTTTATGGAGCACAAAAGCTATAAAAATGAAAAATTTAACAAATTAAAAAATTAATAAACATATTGGCTAAATATAATTAGGACTAGCTGCAAAAAATGAGAAAAAGATATAGGTTTCTTGGCTGTGTGTATAAACACACATAAATCTGTATACACACAGAGAAATAAAATAGTTAAACAGTTTCTACCTGTTTTTGTGTATTCCCTTTCAGATATTGTTCCCCTAGAGTCTTGGCCTCTGTTGCTGTCTAACTTGAATTCACAAAACTCAATGGCTCGTGGTTTTCAAAGCTTAGGGCTGCAATTGTAGAACAAAGTCGCTTTCTCTCTCTCTCTCTCTTTTTTGGTGGGTACAAGTATGGGGACCACAGGAACAGTTAAATTCATGGCATGGCTGGTCTACCACACAGTCGGGGGAATTCTTTAAATAGAGCCTGTCACTCTCTTGGCCCATCAATGGGATTTCCTTCTCAAACTGCTGATTCGTTCAGGTACACAACAGAGAAAATTTCAGTTAACCTTTGTTTCACCCCGGGGAAAAATCTGTCTGAAAGTATAAAATGAATAGATTAAAAAAAAAAAAAAAAAAACCACTCAGGCACAGGGCCATTCTCCCAGTGTTCACTGCAGCTTAAGTCAAACAGTAAAAAGGGACAGTGGAATGTTTCATTCCCAATGGAAAATTCAAGCACAATACAGAACTTGGGAATCTAGTAGATCAATTTATTTTAAGAACTAAACCAAACCAGCTGTCCTTTCCATTTAATACACTTTTAAAAATTTCTCCCTTTGATAATTTTGTAGGAATAAGAATTGTTTTTCTCTAACATTATTATTACTTCTATAGTCTGGGGTGTTTATGACAAAATTGTTCCTCAAATCCTGTTAAAAATAGTGAAACAAAAACTATTTTACAAAGAAAAGCCAAATATTAAAGTAGTAATGGAGAGTAAAGTAGTAATGGAGTAGTAAAATAATAATGGAAGGGAAAAGAAGGATAGGCTAAATCAGAGCCCTGTTAATTTCTCCTGTTATTCACCTTAAAATAAAAATTCAAGTAGGGAAGGATAAAAGGAGCCCACTTTTCCATTATAGTTCTCTGTTTTCAAGCAGTGGGAGTATTTGGAAAGGCTTTAGTTAGATTTGGATATGTGATTACCTTGGTATGAAGAGTAAAAACAAGAAAACCAATTTAAAATTTGTTTCCCCTGAATTTGAGGCAATTTAGATTATATACATTTTTTAAAGAATGATAATTAT
Organism: Anoura caudifer; assembly: GCA_004027475.1. Taxonomy (NCBI): domain Eukaryota; kingdom Metazoa; phylum Chordata; class Mammalia; order Chiroptera; family Phyllostomidae; genus Anoura; species Anoura caudifer. Next base: position 4,854 of record PVKU01010454.1, on the reverse strand, counting down.
AAATTTTTTGATATTGTTTATACACTTTGGCTACCTAGTCTTTACTTCTCCCAAATGATTTCTGAATCGTATGGAACAGAAAAAGCACGGCACTACCAACACTCTGTATGCATGTTAGCATATTACAGTTCCTGTGCACTGACTGCAAGCAGCCAGGACAGCTCTTAACCCTCTGGACCAATGTCATTTTCATAAGAGAAAAAAATGACTCAAAGTCCTCTTACTCAAATTTTCTTACCAAACTTTAAAAAAATATTTTTGTAGTAAAATACACATAATGTAATATTTACCACTGCAACCATATATATTTAACTGTACAGTTCAGAGGCATTCAGTAAATTCATACTGTTGTGCTACCATCACCACCATCCATCTCCAGAAACTTTATTTTGCCAAGCTGAAAGTCTACACCTATTAAACAATATTTTACCAGCTTTTGATGCAGAACTTGGAAGGTATGCTCTTGTTCTGACAAGGTCTCCAAGTCCAGACAGCAGCTGATGCTGGCAGTCTCACACTTTATTCTGAAGAGACTGGAAATGAGATGCTTATTACATAGCTTGCTCAAAAGACTTAAGACAGAGGAAAAAGTTTGAAAGCTGGAAGTGGAACCCTGTGACCTTAAGAACCATACACCAGAGTAGGGATAAAGTGCATGTCTCTGTTAAAAACCAAGGCTTTAAATGCAAAATATTAAAAAAAAACATTTACCCATATTTGCATTTTTAATAACCATAGGAAGTCATAATTCAGCTCTTTTGTGATTGAGTTCTCTGGTCATCCTTAGCCTAGGAAATGGAACCTGCCAGGTAAGCAGGTTGGTTACTTGGACCTTAGGGTATTAAATCATTAAATGTATATATGCCAAGTTAGTGTGTATATTGAAGCTTTACTATCTCATTCCCTTGGCAAATTTTAGTCTGCGAAAGCATTTCCATACTGCAAAACCCCATACCAAATAGTGTGAAAAGTAGTATGGCTCTCAAAATGAGAATGATGAAGTAAAATTACATGTTATAAAAGATGTATTTAAAGACCCGGGGAATATTTTCCAAAAAAATCTGTTTTCTGTACAAGCTTGACACCATATACAAAGTAGAGACAGTCCCCACATTCATCCCCCTATATATTCTAATTCTAGTTACTGTTCTACAGAAACAAAAATGTAATCTGCTGCTTCTTGTTTTTAGGACAGGATTCCTCATGGGAATTCCTTAACAATGAACCCATTAAAATACTGAAAACAGATAAAATAATATGGAAAAATTATTTTAAGAAACAGCAACATAAAAAGTTACATGGGTTAAAATAGGCAAGAACCCACAGAAGACAGGTACAGTGATGAAAGATTCCAAAATTATCCATAGAGAAGATCAAATGAATAACAGAACTATATACAGAAGCAACAACATTTTGAGCACTCTGAATTGTAAAGTCCAACCACATAAAGAGGTGATAACAATTCAAGAGAGAACTCAAAACAGATTCCTGAGCCTGGGGGAATGAGGTTACAGGTGGATGAGATGTGGGTAGGGGGTGGTGGTGAGGCAGTGAGGAAGGGTTTTTCTCCTTGCTGGAGAAAAGAGCTCAGCAAAGGAAGAGCCTGAAGGATTTCTAAGAATATTCCACAAAGACCATAAATACTTATGCCATGTTCTTAGATAAAAACAGAAATACTAAAGCTGACCCCATCCCTCCAAAAGGAAGGAGATCATTTTAAAAGGTTACAAATAAAGTGCTTTTATTTTATCCTAAATATGGGAGAAGAAAAAGACTTGAGAAAACCTAGGCAAAACTAAGAAAAAGGAATTTCCCCTTTTTTCTTCCTTTATAATAAAATGGTGAAAACCAAGAGATGCTAGGTAACCAATTGCAGCAATCAGTTAATCAAGCAGTAATAAAATGAAATTTAAAAATACTTTTAATTTCCAAATATCCTGTGGGAATTTTTCAGATCTTTTTGATTTCTAATTTAATTCTTCTGTGATCAGAAAATATACTTTGTAAGAGTTTAATCTTTTGAAATTTATTGAGGTTTACTGTATGGCCCAACATATGGTTTATCTTGTTGAACGTTTCGTGTATACTGGAAAAGAGTGCATATTCTGCAGTTACTGGGGTTTGTGTTCTACGAATGTCAACTAGGTCAAGGTGAGTGGTAGTATTATTCTGGTATTATTATTTTTGTTTTTTTATGTAGTATTTCTATCAATTACTAACAAAGGGGTAGGTATTAAAATCTCTAATTGTAATTGTGGGCTTCTCTATCTCTTCCTTCAATCCCACCAAATTTTGCTTTATTTAAGGTCTGTTTGATTCTTACGTGCCTTTCCAGGTAACTTGATCCTTTAATCTTTCTGAAATGCCCTTCTTTACCTCTGGTACAGTACATTTTAACTAAAGGTGGCCAGGCTAAGATGTAGGTCATGTCAAAGGAGCAGCAGTATCACATTCTTGAGAAATTATGCAGTTGCCCCCTTACCTGTGGAGGGCATGCTCTAGGATCTCAGTGGAGACCTGAAACTAGGTAGTAATGAATCTTATATATATTGAATACTATGCTTTTTCCTATATGTACCAACCTATGATAAAGTTCAATTTATAAATGAGGCACAGTAAGAGATTAATAGCAATAACTAATACCAAAATAGAACAATTATAATAATATACTGGAATAAGTTATGTGGCTTCTCTGATAACGGATCTGATAACTGGAGAAAGCTACTTAGTGAGTGACACGGGGGCACATACAGCCTGGTCACTCTGGACAAAGGGATGACTTGTCCTAGGTGGGACGAAGTGGGATGGCACAAGATCTCATCATACTATTCAGAATGGTGCTCAATGTAAAATTGATAAATTGTTTATTTCTGGAATTTTCCATTTAATATTTTCAGACCCTGGTTGGCTATGGTAACTGAAACTGCTTAAAGCAAAACCATGGATAAGGTGGGTAGTGGTGGAGATGACTGTACTTTGTCTCAAAGTCTACTTACCTGGTATTAGTTTAGTTTTCACATGCTTACTCTTAGCATGTTACATCTCTTTCCATCCTTTTACAAAATTTTTCTCATCTTTGGTTTTCATCAATTTGATTACGAGCCTCTTGCCTTTCACTAAATTTGGAAAGATCGTGCCCATATTCTTTTAAAGTATATTTTCTTTTTCTTCTCCTCTGAAATGCTAACAACACATAGTAGGTCTTTTAATTTTGTTCAATGAGTCACTGTGGCTCTGCTCTTTTGAATTTATTTTTAGAATATTTTTTCTATGTTCTTCAGGTTGGATAATTTTGGTCTTCAAGTTCACTGACATTTTCAATCTGCTATTAAACTCATTCACTTAACTTTTATTTCAGATATTGTATTTTTCAGTTCTAGAATTTGCATTTACTTCTCTTTCATAGTTTCATTTCTCTACTGAGATTTCACATGTATTACTTTACTATATGCATGAACATAGTCAAATTAACTGCTTTAAAATTCTTGTCTGCTAATTCCAACATCAGGGCCATCCCAGAGTGTGTCCATTGGTTGCCTTTTCTTGAATGTGCATCAAAATTCATGTGTGTGGTAATTTTGAACCTTGTGAATGATATTTTGAACACTATGGATTCTGTTATATTTCCTTAAAGAGCGTTGATGTTTTGTTCAAAAATCAAAACTCTGGAAAATACTTAGATGCATAATTTGGGCTTCCTTCTCTGTGAACTGCCTTTCACTTTCTAGCTGCAGTAATAGCCTCTCTTTTCTGATTTCTGAAGCCAGTAAGACTGGAAATTTCTGAGTTCTAGCCATCCCCATGCTATACCAATTAGTGACTCCCCTCAAAGTGCTGCAAAAACAGGATACTCATCCAATGATGTTCCTTTATTCCAAGTATTGACTCCCTATCAATTGCTACCTGCTTTTGGTTGGCCTCTAATACATTCAGATGTTGTTTTGTGTTTTTAAGTATTAAAGTACACTTGAAAGTGATATCTGTGTGTACATTTATAGTATAGTATTTTGTCCAGAGTATAATTATCTGTGTGGAGGCTGGTCCATTATAAACATTCCTGCCATTACCAGAAGCAGAACTCTGAGAATGCTTTTTAAACATGGTATCAAAACCATTAAAAATATCTTCCATTCTTCTTTCTGAGCTCCATTCAGGCAAAAATTGAGTCTATTCTATTCACTGCTCTATCCCTTTCACCTGGCATAGAGCTTGATACATAGATATATTCTATAAGTATTTTTCTTTCTTTCTTTTTTAAATACTCATCCAAGGACATGCTTATTGCTTTTAGAGAGAGGAGGAGAAGAGAGGGAAAGAGGGAGGGAGAAAAACATCAATATGAGAGATAAACATCGATTAATTGCCTCTCATTTGCGCCCAGACCAGGGACGGAATCTGCAACCTAGGTATATGCCCTGACCGGGAATCAAACCTGCAACCTTTCAGTTGATGGGATAATGCTCCAACCAACTGAGCCATACCAGCCAGGACTCTATAAATATTTCTTGAATGAATGAATGAAAATATGGAACAGGGCAAAATGAAAATCATCAGTAAGCATCAGAAAACTCTAGGGAGGCAGAAGGTACTTTGAACTGGAGTAATTAGCAATTTCTCATTTAAGAAACCTTGCTTTCTTCTTAGAGGTAAGAGTTCTACCCTTATTTTCAATATATGATGCATTACGTATAGGGTTTAGATTTTTTTTAAACTATAGTTTTTCATTTTCTGCCTAAGTAACCCCAGTCATAAGTTTTATTATTCAAGGGTTCCATATTGAGTATAAACCCTTTTCAGCAAAGAAAATGTTATATTTTAGTTCTCTGGGTAAATTAATTAGATTTACTAGTTTAG
>PVKU01010453.1:0-52126 GCA_004027475.1 Anoura caudifer | reverse complement strand
GCTGGAAAGAAGTATTCCAAGTCATGAAAGTCAAGGACCTACATCCAAGATTGCTCTATTCAGCAAAGCTGTCATTTAGAATGGAAGGGAAGATAAAGTGCTTCTCAGATAAGGTCAGGTTAAAGGAGTTCATCATCACCAAGCCCTTATTATATGAAATGTTAAAGGGACTTATCTAAGAAAAAGAAGATAAAAAATAGGACAGTAAAAAGACAGCAAACTCACAGATATTAACAACCACACCTAAAATGAAAGCAAACTAAGCAAACAACCAAAACAGGAACAGAACCACAGAAATGGAGAGCACATGGAGGGTTATCAACGGGGGAGTGGGAGGAGGAGAGAGGGGGGAAAAGGTACAGAGAATAAGTAGCACAGATGGTGGGTAGAAAATAGACAGGGAGAGGGCAAGAATAGTGGGAAAAGTGGAAGCTAAAGAACTTATGACACATGGACATGAACTAAAGGGGGGAATGTGGGTGGGAGGGGGTGTGCAGGGTGGAGGGGAATGATGGGGGAGAAATGGGACAACTGTAATAGCATAATCAATAAAATATAATTTTTAAAAAAAGCCAATCAGCAAGACTTTATGGAGTATTTTAAAAAGTAATACAAAATGTCAATAAAGATGAACATTTTGGAGGTTCTCTACATTATGAGGGTTTCATTAATATTTTTATACATTGTGCTGTTACATAGCTTTATGGTTTACAAAACAGTTTCCTGAATGCAACCTCATTTGAGATGCTCCACATTCCTTCAGGAAGGTAGAACCAAAATGAGTGAAGATCCAAGAATGATGAAGATGAGAACCGACTTGGAAGCTTTGGAATGAAAGATTGGAAAACCTTTACCTCTTCTTGTAGCTATGAAATTATGAACACTCCTTTCCCCATTAAGTTCCAAAGAAGAAATCAAAGAGACTCTTGGCTTAGCCTGGAGAAAGCCAACAAAGGAAGTCAGATTTGGACAAGAATTAAAAACTAAAGGTAGAACCAAAGTGTGGGACCGCATCGAAGTCAAAGGCAATCGGAGGGCCAGTGGCTCTGGTAGCCTGTCAGTTCCTTTTCAGATGTGTGGGGGGTGGGGGGGGAAACAGTAAAGCTCTGCCCACCCTGACAGTTTTATTTATTAGATTAGCTTAGCTAACAGCAGAGTATTTCCCTCATTTCTGTGTGGCTCAGTAATGCACACCTCTGGCTGCACATTAGAATTAGAATCACCTTGAAAGCTTTATAAAAAATATACCTAGAGCCCTGGCTGGTGTGGCTTAGTGGACTGAGCACTGGCCAGCAAACCAAAGGGTCACGGGTTCAATTCCCAATCAGGGCACATGCCTGGGTTGCGGGCCAGGTCCCCAGTAGGTGTGCAAGAGAGGCAACCACACATTGATGTTTCTCTCCCTCTCTTTCTCCCTCCCATCCCCTCTGTCTAAAAATAAATAAAATCTTTATATATATATATATATATATAAAGATTTTATATATATAAAGATTATATATATATATATATATATATATAGAGAGAGAGAGAGAGAGAGAGAGAGAGAGAGAGAGAGAGACCACCCCAAGAGGTTCGTATTGTTATTCTTAGGTGGGGGCTAAACATTTTTAAAATCTCCCTGGATGATTCTAATGTGCAGCCAGAGTTGAGAATCACTGATACTTAGTCTAAGCTTGAGCTGAAAACAAAGTATACTTAAAACTCACTGGTTAATTCATTTGCTCAGACAGTAATAATTATTTTAACATTCAATGACTAAAAGTAATAACAGCTCATACTTACTAAGTCTTTGGTACATGCCAGGCTCTGTGCTAAGAGCTGCACATTTTACCCAAACCTCTTAACAATCCTAAGGCAGTTGCTATTGCATTCCTCATCCTGTTAATGAGAAAACAGGCTTGGGTCACACTGGGAATGTGTGGCAGAGCTGAAACCTAGATCTGTCAGAACCCAGAACCAGGCTCTTAACTGCCGCCCACTTAGCCTCTGAAATGTCAGTGACTTTTTAAAATCTTTGTTGAAAAGCCACATTCAAAATAGTTTCCATGTCAAGACTATACTATGACTGAGATAATTTAAATATCCGGTTTGCCCTGGCTGGTGTGGCTCAGTGAATTGAGTGCTGGTCTGTGAACCAAAGGGTCATCAGTTCGATTTGCAGTCAGGGCAGATGCCTGGGTTGAGGGCCAGGTTCCCAGCTGGGGGTTTGTGAGAGGTAACCAACCAATGTTTCTCTCACACATTGATGTTTCTCTCTCTCTTTTTCTCCTTCCCTTCCCCTCTCTCTGAAAATAAATAAATAAAAGCTTTACAATAAATAAATACCTGGTTTATGCTGCATACATTTTGCCTTTTGCACAGCTTTAAGCAGTTTGACAAGTGGGGCTGGTTGGGAGCTTTTGGGGCAGGGGGGAGTAAGAAGTAGAGGAGCTCCCTTATTTCCTTTCCAGGCCTCTTCTAATAGAGAGCACTGTTGGCTTTAACCAGTAAGTTAAGCTGTAAATAAAAGAATCAAACTTAGGTCCTTGACACTTACGAAAAATGTGTAAAGTTCTCTTTATTCATGTTATTCTTTTTCCCTGCAGAAAATGAAATTAACATTTAGTTCTTAAAACCAAACAGCAGTAAGTGTTCATCATTCTTTCCTCTCTGATATGGTCAAAGACATGTCTACAAAGACAAACACTTCCCATGCCCTTCATACTCATATTTTTGTTGATAACAATGGAGAAAGACAACTGAAAGGGAAAAAGTTAGACTGTGACAACCAAGCAAAGTTATATCTAAAAAGAAATATTTTAAAAGAAGAGGGGGCTGGAGAAAGGGGATTGTGCTTTATTCTCCTCTTTAAAATATCAATGGGCTTTATTGTGGAAACCTGATTCTTTGTATTCACCATCCTAAAAATCTATTTGTTGTCTAACACTTTTAGATTTTTGTAAGAGTATGAAAAGTGCTATCACATAAGAATTGTTACATTGTAATATAAACTGAATTAAATTAATACCCTTTACATCTCAGATGTATTGGTGAATGAGCCATTTATTGCATTGATTGCTTCTGTCATATAACAATTTTTCTAAATTCCAGGAAACTTTGAGAAAAAGAAAACCTGTTGGAACACAGCAGAGAGATACACCCGTCAGGAATCATTACATGCCCCTGTACATCCCCATATAGGCATTTGGAATATAGGAGAACTTAAAGTGGAAGCTGGGGCCCCTTTGTTTTTGGTTTACTCAGGGTGAATTTGATTCTGGGTTGACTGGAGTCTGGGATGAGTAGGCCCTGGTATTCCAAGACTCCAAGAGCTCACAGTGGAATCCAGTGCCCTCCATCAGTTCTTACCAGTCTAGATCCTTAATTTCTTTAATCATAACAAATCACTCTTCCGTCTGCCTGTGAGTCTGGCAGGACCAGCCTGTCCATCACAGAAGGTTGTTATCATATTCATTCATTCATTCAACCATTTATTTTCTCAGTCAACAAATGTTTTGGAGCACCTACTATGTGATACTCATTGTATTAGACCCTGGAGATACAGTAGAGGACAGCTGTCATGAAATTTACACACAATAGAGGCAGAAGATAGTAACAATCAAATTAACAATATGACTTCAGATAGGAGTAAGTGCTAAGGGTGATGAGGAGGAGGTGTGCTCATTTAGATAGAGGAGTAAGGAAAGGCCTCACAGAAAAGGTAATGTTTGAGCTGAGACTTGAAAGACCAGAATGAGCCCCATGATGGGGCAGAATACCCCAGAGGAGGAGATAGCAAGAGCAAAGGGCCTAGGGTGGGTATGAGCCTGGTGTATTCAAAGAACACAAGAAAGGCCAGTGTGCTAAGAGGTAGTAAGTGAGGAAAACAGTATTACTAGATGAAGTCTAATAAGTATGTAGGTAGTATGGAGCTTGGGATGTCCTTGTAAGAGTAATGGGAAACCCCTGGGGGTTAAGAAGTGGAGCGAACATGATCTTATTTGCATTTTTAAAAGGTCACTTTGCTGTATTAAGAATGAAGTATAAGGGAACATGAGTGACTGCTTGTTATCATTCATTTATTTATTCATCTCATCTATTAAAAAATTATTATTTGAGTGCCTAATTGCCAGGCAATGTGCCAAGCACTGGAAGTCATGATGAGCAAAACATCATTCCTTCCCTCAAGGAGCTTACAAGGCACCTGGAGAGAGAGAAGTACATAGGGTCTTATAATGAGCTAAGTGCTGTGCTGGAAGTAATTTCCATGTATTGTGGGAGGAATTCATTCAGGCATTCATTTAGTAAATATTTTTGTGTCAAGTTCTTGGGATACAGTGGTGAGCTAAACAGACAAGGCATATACCCCCATGGTCCTTACAGATTAGTAGAGGAGACAGATATCAATTAAACATTCTCCCAGACCTCTCATTACCCTTTGTGATATAAACTATGAATAGAAAATAATGTGAGAATATATAAGAGGGGAGCCTGGTAGAGTCTGGGAGGACTCAGGAGGACCTGACAGATGAGCTGCAGTTAAGTAGTTAATTAAGTAGAGAAAAGATAGGAAAATTGTCAGATATACCTCAATAAAGCTGGGGGGAAAAAAAGGAAAGAGTGCTTTGGGCCCACTGACCTCCACCCCAGCTCTGTGGGTCAGAAAATGATGCGGACACCGGCTAGCAGTGTCCACATCATTATGGATGAAATAAAACATACACATGGACTACCGAGTCCATTGGAGGAAAAAAGATGACAGCATGGCTTTTCTCTCAAGGGGAGCAAAAGCTGCGGCCGCCACCATGACAGGCCTTTATTTTATTTCTCTTCACATTACAAGATGGTCCTCACTCACTATCCCCAGTTACAACAAAGGAGCCAATGCCCCTCATCACATCACAGAAAAAGGATATTAGCAAATGAAAAGGCAAAAGTGGTTGAGCAAGTTACACTGGTCCCTGCAAGGTTTAGCACTTGCAGGGTGAGGGAGTTTTAGCAAAAAGCAAGACTCAAAGCAGCCTAGGTATATTGCAAATGTGATTACCCACAAGAGAATCTATCTGTGGGCGTGGGTCCTGTACATCTCTGAATGGGAGCTGGGCCCATGCTTCGCAGAAGGGTCTGCCACAAGGAAAAATTTTCTGACATCTAAGCCAAGGCCTGTAAAACAAGTAGGAGTTAGCCAGGTGTAGAGAAGTTGGAGGGGAAGGGAAGGCATTCCAGAGCAAACGAACAGCCTGTGCAAAGGCATGGAGGCAGTAGAACATAGTGGATTCTGGGAGAAAGCAAGGTGTTCAGCACAGCTGAATATAGAGCAAAAAGGCACAACAAGGTCAAAGAGAATGGAGAAGTGACTAGGATTAAAATCATGCCATGCTAATAAATTCTTTTGAACTTTGTTCTGGGGAGAACAGGGAACTGCTAAAGAATTTCAAGCAGGAGAGTAACCAGGCCACATGGAGTATTAGAAATGCCTCTGGACACAGAGAGGAGACTGGGCTGAGCCCCCACAACATGCCACACTTTAGCAGAACAGATCCTGTGGAAAGTGGGCTTTATGCCCTCAGTGAAATCCATTTGGGGGATTTTTCTGGGTTGAGCAACAGCCAGTTTAGTAAATGACATTGGCCACCCTTTTACTGCCTGCCCACTGGCCAGGACTGCAGAAGTCATGGATTTGGAAGACATCTGCCTGCTGTGCTGAGCAACAATCCATCAGTGCCTCCAGTGCTGGGCACTCCAGGGAACCCAGCCTCCTCAGCCTTGTGGGCCATAACATGGTACATAGAGCAAGGTCCCCTTAGATCTCAATTGCTTATTCCTTTCATTAATTTGCTTTAGATGAAGTGTGACTACTATCATTTGCCCTCAGCATTTTGCTCTCACCTTGAACTTTCAATCAAACATCTGGCTCTTTGGACCAAAACCTTTTTTACATGGTAGTGGGCAATGTCTTCTGACTGCCCTGCCCTCCAAGGGATTAGGTTTAGGGGGTGGGGAGAAGATATCCTGTGTCTCCACTGAGTCTGAGACCCAGGAGACCAGGGCTTCAGATGGCTTCTCATTTACAGGATAAAATCTAAACCATTTAAACTGGCCTACAGGGCCCTTTGTGATCTGCTCCTTTCACCAGGTGTCCCCCTGCTAGGGAACGGGTGAAAGAATCTTGCTCCAGATTTCCCTGTGACAGTGCCTTTAAAAAGAAAAAAAGATTTTGTTGCCCTGGCTGGTGTAGTTCAGTGGATTGAGCATGGGCCTGCAAACCAAAGGGTCACTGGTTCAATTCCCAGTCAGGGCACATGCATGGGTTGCAGGCCAAGTCCCCAGTGGGGGACATGCCAGAGACAACCACACATTGATGTTTCTCTCCTTCTCTTTCTCCTTACCTTACCCTCACTCCAAAAATAAATAAATAAAATCTTTTAAAAAAATAAAAAAATTAAAGATAAAGTAAAATAAAAATTAAAAAATTTAAAAAAGATTTTATTTATTTTAGAGAGAGGGGAAGGGAGGGAGAAAGGGAAGGAGAGAAACACTGACCGGTTGCCTCCCACATACTCCCAACTGGGCACCTGGCCCACAACCCAGGCATGTACCCTGACTGGGAATCAAATCAGCAACCTTTTGGTTCACAAGCCAATGCTCAGTCCACTGAGCCACACCAGCCAAGACAATAATGCCTTCCTATCATTCAAGTCTCAACTTACATGTCATCTCCTGGATTTGGCCTCCCTAACCACCCACTCTAAGGTAGTTAGACAGTCACTATCCCATCACCCCAATGTATTTTCTTATAGCACATGTCACCATTCATGTCATACATCAATAAGCAAGCGCATGTCTACTTGCTTATTGTTGGTCTTCTCCCTCTAGGATGTGGCCTAACAGCTTGGATCTTGCCTGTCTTGTTCACCGTTTAATCCCTAGTACCTGGAACATCGTCTGACACATAGTAGGTATAGAGTAAATGAATGGTCCTGCCTTGCTAATTGAAGTCCTTAATGACTTCAACCTGGAATGACTTTCCTTCCCTTCTAGACCCACTTCCCTGCCATATACTTATGCTCCCTTTTGTTCCAGATTGTGAAATCCTCCCAGATATTCAAGCCTGAAATGCATCTTTGTCAAGGCTCATCTCACTGTACTGAAATAATACCTTTACCTGTTACCTACCCCACCTGCCCACATCTGTGAGCTCCTAAAGGAAGACATCATTGACCTCCTCATCCCTATTACATAACACAATCACCAGCACACAGTAGGCATGTCACTAATGTTTGTTGATTGACTAGGTAGAAAAATGTGGTTCAAAGAAACATGGACTAGGAAACTGGTCATTTCTATGGCAGTGTTAGGAGGAGTTGTCATAAATCTGGACCTACGGCAGAGAGGCAGCCCCTTTCCTATGGGCCAAACCAGAAAAATAACACCCTGTTAAATTATGATAATTAAGAGCAAAGGAGGTGAGTATAGCCAAAAAGACCCTGTTCCTAACACTCCCTATTGGGCAAGAGCTGTTAATTCATGGGTGAGAAGTACAGAAGTATTCTTACTATCACCTTAGGCAGGATCAATCAAGGAGGCCTGGGAGAAGTGCTAGCAAAAGTTTGCACAGGGCTTCCCACTCCACCAGGCATGTCCTCAAACCTGATCTCACTAGGGTTTGGGGGGAAGGAAAGTAGGTTTCATCCAAACAGTGAGACTCAAAGAGGTCCAGCAGCCTGCCCAAGGAGACGCCACCAGGTGTGAGTTGCTCTATAGCTTTGCCCTTATTCTGCTATTTGGGAGACCTTAACATGCTAATCCAAGCTTTAGTTGCTAAGCTCCTAGAAGTCTAATTATTATTGTCTAAAATACATAACAGCAGAATGTGTAATTAGATACTTTTAATAAAGTCCTTTTGGATGAAGCTGATGCTGATGGTGCTGATAAGAGTTTTAACAATGATGACGATGAAGATGCTATCCTTGAAGACAAAGATCAGGAGGGAACCCTTATCTTAGAGTGAAGCCAGAGTCAGCAGCACAGGCAAAGGGCTGGGCAGCATTGCCTAGCAGTCGAGCTGGACTCTCTGGCTAGGCTACCTGTGACTTAACTTCTTACTGACTGTGTTGCCTCACCAAGCTTCAGTTTCCCCAAAGGAGATTATTACCAGACTCTTGGGGTTGGTAGGAGGCTCTTTTGAAGTAGTCTCTTGTAAAGCATTATCATGGTGCCTATATGACAGAAAATGCTCCATAATGATACTAGCAAATTCTTACAAACAGTATACTATATGACAGGCAATGCTCTAAGCACTTCACATATATTAGCTCTTTTGTGCAACACTCTGTAAGGTAGGTACCACCATCAACACCCCTGTTTTCTAGATACAGGAACTAAGGCACAGGGAAGTTGAATAATTTGTCCATAGTCTCAGAGTCAGAAAGCATCAGAGCTGGGTGCTGAAACACAGGAGGTCCGTATCCAGGGGCACTGCACAGCTATGGCAGCCATGGAGATGCACTGTTCAGGTTTTCCTCCGATAGAACTGTTACAGCAGCAGAGCTTGGAGTTTATAAACTGACTTAGGTTATAAATGCATTCATTCATCCATACTTCTAATACACATTTATCGAACAGCTCCAAGCATCAGGCTCTGCTCTAGGCACAAAGGATACAAGACAGACACAGCTCTTGCCTGCAGAAAGCATGCAGTCTATTGGAACCATAGATATATGCCCCAGGCAGTTACACTACACCATTGTGGGGACCAGGAGCAGGGCCATCCAGCCCAGCCTGATTTCTTATAGAAAGTAGTGTCTAAGTCAAGGTGTTAACCAGGCAAAAGAGAGGAAATTTTAAAAGGCATTGTAAAGCTAGAACCTAGACAAAGGAAGCTATATATAATAGGTTTGGTTATCTAAGGAGCACCTGACTCTGCCCCTGAGTGCCAGAAATGATTAATGACTGTGTGTGTGTGTGAACCACACAGACTGAGCAAAGGATAAGACCTTAACCAGTCAAAGAAATTTGGGCACAGGCTCTCAATGGAGAAAGCAGATGTCCAGGAACCCAGCAGAGCAGAGAAACTAACCTTAGATTAGAAATATTGTCTAAGCCTTAAGCTCTCTGAAGCACAGATGGGGGCTTCTCCACCTCTGTGGAGTCCATAGGCCCAGGACAACACCAAATACAAAAAAAAACAAAAAAACAAAAACCCTCAGTTGTAACTGGCGCCCATGGCATCATTGTTTCTAAGCTTAAGGATACCCTAGGCAACAGGAGGACACTCTGGTTCATCCTAAGCCTCTTAGAAGTGCATTTGGTTCAACATGAACTATGGAGTCCAGGGTCATAGAAGTGATGCAGAAAAAATAAGAAAGCCCAGACTTTCCCTGAGGAGATCTGAATTATTTATCAAAAGCAGTAGCAGCACTGCCCATCACAGAATTTCCAAGAGAAGTGGCAGATCAGCAGAAATTATGTATTGTTTCAAATCTTTTTTAATGCTTTTTCAGGAAGAATAATCTTTTATTAAAAATTGTCTTTATTATTTTCAGAGAGAGGGGAAGGGAAGGAGAAAGAGAGGAAGAAAAATATCAATTGGTTGCCTCTCACATGCCCCCATCTGGGCACCTGGCCCACAACCCAGGCACATGCCCTGATGGGGAATCGAACCAGTGACCTTTCGGTTTACAGGCTGGCACTCAGTCCACCGAGCCACACCAGCCAGGGCTCAAATACTGACTTGATATTAATGTTTTTCTGATCAGAATATGTCAGCAGTCACCATCTATTTTCTGTATCCTATAATTCTTGTTGGCCAAGTTCTGTATTGGCATATGGGTATAAATAACATTATTCAATGAGATAATATCAAAAGGGCTCAAAGCATGCTGACAGGCACCACCATCTCATTAAATGTGAATATCTTTACAATGTAACTTGGGTTTAAAAAAGAAACAGTAGACAATCATGGTGTGGTATTTATAGGTATGTAGGTTAGGCAGGTGCCCACACATGCCACTACGTCCCTCTGAATGGTAAAAACAGCTCCTCACTTTCCCCAAGCTGAGAGGAGATGGGCTGAGATGACCTGGCAGTGCTTCCTCAGTGTTCCTTTCCTTGAGAGACAGAAAGCACCCCCCCACCCACACACACACCCTGCTACTCCCACCTCCAAATTCAATGCTTGGTCAAGCAGCTGTCAGCAGGTGGCTTAGGGATTCAAGGCCCATCTCTGTGGTCAGTCAGGCCTTGGCACTGAAAGGGGCAGGAAACGCCCAGTCTGGCAGCTGGACCCAGTAAGATAGGCAACCACAAAGACCAGTACTGGTCTGCATGTCCTGCCCATGGAAGACATGTCACCCCTACCTCTCAGTAACAGGCCTGTGTGGGTGCTGTCACTGGGGGGTAAAGTCCCACTGGTCTTCTCAGTCAATTTGACAGTCAGGGTAAAAATAACACTAGCCACATCATTTTCCAAAATTAAGGACGATGCTATAGCAAATGTATGCAGATGTATACAGACACAGATGGGAACAAGTGTATTTAATTGTAAATGAGTCAGAACGGAGCAAATGAGATTTCCCTTATATTTGGGTTCCAAAAATTACAGAGAAAATGTGCCTGAGGCAGAAACAAACCAAAAAGAAAAAAGAAAAAAATGAATATCTCTCTCTCTCTCTCTCTCTCTCTCTCTCTCTCACACACACACACACACACACACACACACACACACACACACACAGGGGTAGGTTATTGAGGCAGGAGCCACGTGAGAGGGAACCTTTGACATCCAGAAGGCTGGGGTGGCTTCAGTCTCTTCCCTTGGGTTATAAAAGTGTCCTGGCTCTCAGTGGCCCTAAAGTGACCCAAGTGCTAATGGGATGAACACAAACACAGCAGGACTCATGGTGCCTCAGCTTCATCTGGCTCATAGGTGGCACAGAAAGTGGGGACAGGAAGGGAGAGCTATAGTGAACTGTCTCCAAGGAGGGAGCCAAAGGCCAGCTTTTGTGACCTCAAAGAACCGAACTGAGGCAGAGAAGAAAAGAGGGAGGAAAAGTGTCTCTGCCTAGCTCCCTGAGGCCAGAGAGAGAGTGAGGAATAATGACAGAATAATACTTCTTGTTTGGAAAGCACCCTTTCTCCTCAACAGTTGTAAAGAAGGCACCCAGTAGAGTTCTGTGCTCTTGGTAGAAGATCAGGAAGTACTAGAAGAAGGAAAGGAAAGAGAAAGGATGAAGGAAGGAAAAATATGTCATTCTGCAAGTCCTTCCCATATCTATGGACTGAAGGAAGAACTGTGGAAGCAAAAAGGCAGACTGCCCAAGTAAAAGGGACCTGCTTCAAAAGACACACATGTGCCCTCCCTCAAGGTTCAGGGGGATGTGGGGTATGTGCAGGAGACTATTGGCCAGGGGTCTGCATGTTCTTCCAGGCCTCCTATACCTGAAAGCTCATCCCTCCACAGGCAGCAGTCTGGAATTCATACCTACCGCCCCTGACCCAATCAATTGTAATTTCCTCCTCAGAGAACAGAGAACATCGGTTTCACCACAGCAGGGGAGCTGTCCTGACACACAAGCAGAAAGCTTTGTGCATCAGAGTTCAGCACTTCCTAGGCATCTTAAAGAATGCCTGCAAATAGATGAATGTATGAATGAATACTTGCATGAATACATGACCACAACAAAGACTCTTCCCCATCCAAATACTGTCTCACTCTAGTCTTTAGCTCTGCACCTGTCCCTCCCCACACTTGTTTTCTCTGTGTCCTGATGATATTCTGCCTCCCAACCTCAAGAAGCAGCAAATCCAGCCTTTTTCCTTGGGTCCAGCTCCCTTGGCAGGAGGATTCTAGGAAGGCATGAAACACAAAGCCTCCTCTTGGGAAAAGAATGAGGGAACTTTCACCCCAGGCATCCTGCATTCTTTGTTCATCACGTCTGCAGTCCTTGCCTTATCTCCACAGAAAGTCCAGAGGGGCTAGATTGGCCCAAACCCCACATTCACTCACTCCCCAGCCCACTCTCACCCCTAGGATGTCAGTCTTAAACAAAGCCAATACTACGTGCCTGGTGGTTTGCAGGTCAGCTCCAGGGAGGAGTCCTTGTGCTTTTAGAGCCACATACCCAGGAGAGCGTATGCCTTAGTTCTGCAAGTCATCTGAGCCACCCATCCCAGCACCCAACCTACTAGATGCAGTGGATGCAAATGCAAAGAAGAAAATGCAGAAACCCCTGCATAGTGCAGCTGTGAGCAGCCTAGCATCAGCATTGTGGCTCCACTCTGCCACATGCCAAGCCAGTAGAAGAGTTTACTTAAAATGCAGTCAAGGAGAATTGAAGAACCTACTACAAGCTGAGGTCCATGTCTGCTTTTCACTGGCCTTATTTCAATATTGGCTTCCAAAAAAGCTCAGTGTCCAAGCCCTGCCCACTTTCTGCAACCTGCCTCCCCACGTTTCACAGAAGCCTTTGCTTCTGTGTCTGATTCTGCATTACATGTTCTACTTTCTAGCCCCTTCATCTCCCTCTTTCCTTCTTCTCCCCTCTTCCTCACCTGTTCTGTTTGCTCAGCATTTTACTTTTTATGTCTGATGCTCTTTCAGATACATCAGACATGAAAAGATGAATTCAAGGGCATATGTGACAGAGCAGGGACTATGGCATATTCCAAACTAGGCAAGTTTTGAAAAGATAGAAAAACTCTGTTAACAGAATAACCACCAGAACTATACTATAAGAGGGAAAAGCATCTTGTAGATGCTTCACCCCAGTGCTGGGCATTGAAAAGGCAGCCACCATCTTTCATTTCCAACATGCAAGACCTAAAAACTGACATCTAATGCTTATGTTTTGTGAGATGTCTTTCTTGTTTTGGTTCCCCCAAAACAAACCCTAAAATAAGAGTTCAAGCTCAGATAGTTTGTTTGGAAAGTGATTTCGGGAAATGCTGGTAAGGGAGTGAGAAAGTGAGACAAAGAGGGGAAGGAAGCCAATGAAAGGTGGGCTATAGGCATTACTAGATGGACAACTGGAGCTCTGATCTTCTGGGAGCTCTGGAAGAGTAAGTAGCCTTACAATCAACACCCTTTAACCTGAGCCAGTTTGAGTGGGTTTCCATTCCTTGACACTAAATAGCCCCTCACTAAGATATCGTTCCCTTTCCCTCAACACTTCTAGTAGCTAGGCAAGGCAGTGCAAAGCTCCCTTGCTCCCCCTTTCTCTTGTTTCTGTGACCTTAAAAGGTCCCTCTTCTCCATCTCAGAATACCCGAATCTTCACCCATTCTTTATTCATTTGCTCTGAGCTTGGAATTTTTCTGCCATCTGAGCTTTTGTACACACACACACACATACTCTGCTTCCTCTACGACTGTTATCAGTTCTCCTCCTTGAATAATGAGCAGGACTTCAGAAGAGAGTGTTCCAGGAGGCTGAAGCAGCAAGAGCCCTCACATAAACTGGGTCTAACAGTGTTCTGCCCAATGGCTTCTGATGACCCATGATAACAAGTCCACATTCCTAAGCCCGGGATTCAGATGTCTTTTCCTACATGTCACATAAATTAACAAATATTTATTGAGGGCTTTACTATATATGTACTAGGCATGGGCCAGGCACCAGGAAGAACAGTGAACAAGACAAACACAGTTACATAGTCCCTATCCTCACAGAGTTTACAGCACACTGGGGGTGAAGAAGAGAAGATAAAGTACAGATCATAGGAAGGTTGCCCTTCTCTGAGCCAAAAAGCTTTCAAGGGACCTAGAACCACCTGCCCTCCTGATCTCTGTGCCCCTCCCATCTGTATTTACACTCCAATAATAATGGTCTCCCAGTATTCACATTTGGTGTAATTCCTTCCCACACTGTGCCAGAGTCAGTCTATATGGCCAGTAGACTATGGCCGAAGTAATGGTATATCACTTCTAATATTAGGTTATAAAACACTTGCAGCTTCCATCTTAGACTCTCTCTCTCTCATCATTTGCTCTGAGGTTTGGTTGCCATATCATAAGCATCTCTGTGGAGAAACTGAGACTTCTAGCAAATAGCCCCATCAGTGACTCATCTTAGAAGTAGATCCTGCAGCCCCAGTAAAGCCTTCGGATGACTGCAGACCCAAGTGATGCCACCTCCTGAGAGACCCTGAGCTAGAATTCCCTTCCTAAGCTGCTCCCTGACTTCTGACCCCCAGAAAATATGTGAGATAATGTGTTTATTTTTAAGCCTATATATTTTGGGATAATTTGTCACACAGCAACAGATAACTAATATACCGCCGTTCACCTTATCACTTCCTTGATATCCTTCCTGCTTGTCTGATATGGTCCTCATTGTCTACCTGCTCACCAGTATCTCTTGGTAAGCCAACAGAAAGCATTACAATATGATTCAAAAGATGCTTTCAAAGCTTTAAAGTTAGCTAAAACCATACACATTCTTCTTTCACTTAGCAGCTTTTCTCTTAATTTACGTTCCCTTGTACAACTGAAGGAGAAAAAAGAAGCTCTAAGTTCCTGATTCATTACACTCAGTTCTTCCCCATGGCCTTATGAGAGTGATTTGGTCTGAGAGAGAGCTCTCTCTGAGCCCCTTAGAGCTTGTACTCTCTCTGAAAAAAGGAGTGAGGTTGGACCTTGTAAAATAGGAGTTGAGTTTTAAATCTGGAATTTGCATTCTCCGAGTGGGCTCCAAATCTGAAAGTTTTCTTAGTCCCTTCTGATTCAGACTTTCTGCCTCATTGGACTGCTCTTTCCATCAGAGACATGCAAACACTTTCGTGGGTAGTTTCCTTGAAGGGCATGAAGGAAAGACACACTCAAATACAGAATTACCTTAAAGCTTTAAGTGCAAGGCCTGGATGTGCTTAGAACAGAATCATAGGGCTAATTTCTCTACCAGTTTGGACTTGATTTTCTCCTTTTTGCTTCAATTTTCTGTCCTGAGAAGTAACTCTGAAAATCTCCAAAGAACATTAAACCACCTTCCTGTCCCAGGTCACCACCCTAAGATTTGGCATTGAAGGACAATTTGTCCAAGTTTCGTGATAGTCCAGAGTGGGATATAAGACAGTAAAGACAGAAGCAGTTTTAGTTATTTTGGCAACAATTGGTTGTGCTCCTCTCCTTTGGAGTAAGTGTGAATTATTCTGAAAGGCATAAAGGAGATAGGGGATACAGAATACTATTTATTGAGCCCCTACCGTGCACAAGGTTGTTATTTCATTCCTCACAGGAACCAAGTGAGGGGAGATTTGGTGGCAGTGTTAGAACATGGCTTCAAGTTCTTTGATCTTCCTCTCACTGAGACGTAAGGTCTATTTGATGTCCTCTCTGCTTGAATCTGGGCAGGCTGAGGACTTCTTTGACTATAGAGTATGGTGGAAGTGATGCATGACCCCAAAAGCCAGGTAATAAAAGGCCATGAGTTCCTGCCTCGTTGGCTAGGCCACTCACTCTTGGAACCTGGAGCTATCATGTAAGAAGTCCCAGACTCCAAAGGCTACCATGCTGTAAGGAGATCCAAGCCATGTGGAGATGCCATGTATAGATGCTCTGGTCCACAGCCCCAACCAAGAAAAGTTTCAAGTTATCCTAGCTGAAGCCCCAAACATCATGAAGAAGAAAAATCCCATTGCCACTGTGCCTTATCCAAATTACTGACCCATAGAATCTGTGACCATGACAAATTGTTGTTTTTTTTTAAGTATAATTGACAGACATCATAGTAATTTCAGCCGTACAACATGATGATTTGACATTTGTATATACTGCAAAGTGATCACTATGTAAGTCCAGCCACCATTCATCACAAATTGGTTGAGGTTTTTTATGCCACTAAGTTTGGGCTTGTGTGTTACATAGTAATAGATGACCATAACAGTATTTTTATTCCTGTTGCACAGATGTGGAAACTGAGAGTTGGAGGAATTACTAAGTTTTAAGGCTAGTAAATAGCAGAAAGAAGAACTCAGGTCTCTGACTATAAAGCTCATTGTTTTTTTTTTTTAATAGGGGCCCAATCAAAGATGGGATATCAGAATTGGTTGGGTTGTGGGGTTGCAGAGAATCATTCAGTTGTACTCTTCCTCAGTTGAACCACACCCTAAATCCTGTACTCATCTTCCGATCTCAGGGCAGACATGTTCACATACTTCAACTCCTGGGGACATTTGGCAAAAATTAACCCAACTTCTCTGATTGGTTATTGTCTGATATGGATCATGGGGAGCTGGAGCAGAATTCCTGAATCTGGAGGCCTCATTTCCAGAAGGTTAAATCTGAAGGCCGATGCCAGACTGACCCATTTTTCAGGCAGATCCTGACCTCCAGGAAATGCTCTGAGCTAGCAGCTCTCTGAGGACCAATCAAAAGCCGATGAAGATTGACTTTAAAAAATATGGGTCCACCTGTGAGGTGGAGGTGAAGTATGTTTGGCCTTTTGTCTCCTGTTGGGAGGGGATATAGGATCTCTCCTCTGCCTTCCCTATTTACAATAGTGCTGAGGGTTTCATTTTATTAGTTTTAGAAAGTCTCTGGAGGTGCCAGATGCCAGGTGCTATAATAAGTGTGAAATTTAACTACTTTTTCATCCAGGTAAAAAAATCCAGCCTCAGAAATTCAAGTGTTGAAAACCTGCTTGTAAAAGGCAGAAACCCTATTGTCAACTTTAAATAAATTGCAACTAAAGCACAATCAGGCACCAGCTTATCATCACAATTCCTCTTAGGAGCTCTCTCTCTCCAGAAAGAGACAGGCAATGAAAACTCAGTCCAGGAAGGAGCCTGGATGGAAGCCACAGTCCTGCTCCCTTTCATGGTTGGGGACTTCCAATCGCCCATCTTTTTTTCCCCAGAATGTACCATTCTCCCCATAGAGGCTCATCATCTCACACTGCACATCTTCTTCAACACCCTCACCACATCCTCCCAGCCCCACCTCCCTGCGTAATAATTTCTGGTGAGTGCTGTATGTTGAATTTTCCAAAGGTACAGCTATGGCCATTGACCTTCATAGAGCAAAATACCAATAGCGCTGCATTACAGGGAGCAAGCCTTCTATTTGCAGCTGCTTTTTCAGATCACAAGGTACTAGGCAAAGAGGGAATTTTGTTCTAATAACAAGCAGTTGCTTAGAATTAATGCAGGAGAGAAAAAAACGTGAAGGGATCTGAGCAAGCCACAGAGAACCCAGGTCAAACAGAGGAGATATTGGGCAAACATACTGCAAGATGATTCTGCAGCCAAAGCTACTAGGAGCAGCTTTGGCCAATTTAACAGGGAAAGGAAATTAGCATTTACTGAGCTCTTACTATGTGTCAGGTGCCATGCAAAAATACAGGGTCTGGCACAAATAACGCCCCTTTTTTATTACAAAATCTTTTATTACAAAATCATAAGCATGTGATTTTGTAACATAACAATAACACACTCAAGCACACCATATGACATAGTAGGTGAAATGTTCAAATTAAAACTGTAAATTATTACACCCATATTATTAACCTACCAACCACACTCAAGCAAGACTTACTTATACTGGACCCTGTATTTTACATGCATTATGTATTCCTCATTTCAAACCTGTGAGGTGCCATATTATGAATGAGTAAATTGAGGCTCAGAAAAAAGTAATTAATTGAAGTTAATTGCCTTAAATCACACAGCTAGTGTGGGAGGGACCTGGGATTCAGACTCAGATTTGTTTACTTCACATTCTTTATTTTACCCACCATGGGACAGAGGTATTTATTATCCTTGCTTCACACAGATATCCCAGTGTGTGACCCCCCCTCCTCAAAAAGAAAAAGGAAAAGAATAAAAGTTATTCCTAACATGTTTATAGAATGGCCTGAATGAAAGAATCTTGTATACCCCTTGAGAATGTCTCAGAAGAAACTCCGAATGTTGACTCGGAACCTGGAATCTATGCTGTGGAAGTACCCACCATTCCTAACTTTGCCTCCTCATCTCCCTCAAGCCTAACCAAGACTAGCCTAAACGCCTACCTATCCACAATGATCCTCGAGTACCTACACTTCCTTCTTTTATTTAAACTCACTAAAAGAGAACTGCAAATAACCATCTCTTGAGGCTGAACGCCGATGCCCAGCCATTTTGCCCACCCTCACAAAGCTCAGTGTTACAAGCAGGGTTGGGGGGTTCCTATGTCAGCCACATAGGCCACCGCTGACACACCCATCATCCCAGCCCACTGGTCCCTTTGTATAGGAAAGTCCTGGTGCTTTGGGGCCAGACACGGGGTAGGAGATTCTTAGGGGCCCAACCCCTCAGAGTAGCTCACTCAGGGGTACTGTCAGGGAGTTGGGGTCCTATCTGCACAGCTTGGAAGATCCTGGACTTTAGATTTCTTCCCAATCTGGCTGCCCTTCAGGGCACCCTTCTCTCTACCACCAACTGTAGGACCCTCAATGAGCATAGGTTTGGGGAAAAAAACCAAAATGCAAAATGGAAACTTTCTGCTCGTTCTTCATTATTTCTCATGGCAGAGAAACCATTGTTCATGTTTGACTTAAGCCGCAACTTAAGAATCATTTTCAATTTCTTTCTTTCTCTTATACGCTATAATACTTAATCCACCAGCGTGCTGCCACCACTTCAAAATATATCCAGAGTCCAACCACTTCTCGCCACCTCCAGTGCTAGCACCTCAGTCCAAATGCCCATCATCTCTTACTCAAACTACCGCAGTCCTAACTAGTCTTCCTGCTTCAGTTCGCACTCCCTTTTAGTCTATTTTATGCACAATATCTAGAATTGCACTGTCTAATAAAGTAGTCTCTACCCACACGGGGCTATTTAAATATAAATAAAATCAGAAACAAAAGAGGAGAAATAACAACTGACACCAAAGAAATACAAAGGACAGTAAGAAAAATGTTATGAACAACCATATGACAACAAATTGGACAACCTGGATGTAATGAATAAATTCCTAGAAATATACAATCTTCCACAACTAAATCAGAAAAAATCAGAGAATCTGAATAGACAGATTATATCTAGTGAAATTGAAGCAGTTATCAAAAAACTCCCAACAAACAAGAGCCCTGGACCAGATGGTTTCACATGTGAATTTTACCAAACATTCCAAGAAGAACTAACACCTCTGCTTCTTGAACTATTTCAAAAAATTCAAGAGGAGGGAAGACTCCCAAGCTCATTTTACAAGGCCAGCATTATCCTAATTCCAAAACCAGATAAAGACACTACAAAAAAAAAAAAGGAAATTATAGGCCTATATCTCTGAAGAACATCGATGCTAAAATCCTCAACAAAGTATTAGCAAACTGAATACAGCAATATATCAAAAAGATCATATACCATGATCAAGTGGGATTTATTCAGGGAATGCAAAGTTGGTACGACATTCATAAATCAATAAATGTGACACACCACATAAGCAAAATGAAGCATAAAAATCATATGATCGCCCTGATTGGTGTGGCTCAGTGGATTGAGCACTGGCCTACGAACTGAAGGGTCACTTGTTCAATTTCCAGTCAGGGCACATGCCTGGGTTGCAGGCCAGGTCCCCAGTAGGGGGTGTGCGAGAGGCAACCACACATTGCTGCCTCTCAATGTGTGAGAAAGGCTCCCTCTATTTCTCCCTTCTTTCCCTGCTGTCTAAAAATAAAATCTTTTGGAAAAAAATCACATGATCATATCAATATGATCAAGCATTTGATAAAGTCCAGCATTCATTTATGATAAAAACTCTCAGCAAAGTGGGAATAGAGGGAACATACCTAAAAATAATAAAGGCCATGTATGATATGACAAAGTCACTAACAGCATTGTATTCAATGGGCAAAAACTACAAGTGTTCCCCTTAAGATCGGGAAGAAAACAGAGATGCCCACTTTCACCTCTCTTATTCAACATAGTACTGGATGTCCTACTCATAGCAATCAGACAAGAAGAAGAAATAAAAGGCTTCCAAATTGGAAAGGAAGAACTAAAACTGTATTTTCAGATGACATAATACCATACATAGAGAACCCTAAAGATCCTACTAAGAAACTAATAGAACTGATAAGTGAATTCAGTAAAGTAACAGGATACAAAATTAATACCCAGAAATATGTAATATTTTAAAATATAGTTTATTGATCATGTTATTACAGTTGTCCCATTTCCCCCTCTTCATTCCCCTCCACCATAAATACCCCCTCCCACCCACATTCCCCCCTTTAGTTCATGTCCATGTGTCATAAGTTCTTTAGCTTCTACTTTTCCCACACTATTCTTGCCCTCCCCCTATTTTCTACCCACCATCTATGCTACTTATTCTCTGTACCTTTTCCCCCTCTCTCTTCCTCCCACTCCCCTGTTGCAAACCCTCCATGTGCTCTCCATTTCTGTGTTTCTGCTCCTGTTCTATTGTTTGCTTAGTTTGCTTTTGTTTTAGGTGTGGTTATTAATATCTGTGAGTTTGCTGTCTTTTTACTGTCCTATTTTTTATCTTCTTTTTCTTAGATAAGTCCCTTTAACATTTCATATAAGGGCTTGGTGATGATGAACTCCTTTAACCTGACCTTATCTGAGAAGCACTTTATCTTCCCTTCCATTCTAAACGACAGCTTTGCTGAATAGAGCAATCTTGGATGTAGGTCCTTGACTTTCATGACTTGGAATACTTCTTTCCAGCCCCTTCTTGCCTGGAAAGTCTCTTTTGAGAAATTAGCTGACAGTCTGATGGGAACTCCTTTGTAGGTGACTGTGCCCTTATCCCTTGCTGCTTCTAGAATTCTTTCCTTCATTTTAATCTTGGCTAATGTAATTATGATGTGCCTTGGTGTGTTCCTCCTTGGGTCCACCTTCTTTGGGACTCTCTGAGCTTCCTGGACTTCCTGGAAGTCTATTTCCTTTGCCAGATTGGGGAAGTTCTCCTTTATTATTTGTTCAAATAAGCTTTCCACTTGTTGCTCTTCCTCTTCCCCTTCTAGTACCCCTATAATTTGGATGTTGGGATGTTTAAAGATGTCCTGGAGGTTCCTAAGCCTCTCCTCATTTTTTTGAATTCTTGTTTCTTCATTCTTTTCTGTTTGGTTGTTTCTTTCTTCCTTCTGGTCCACTCCATTGATTAGAGTCCCAGTTTTCCTCCCATCACTATTGGTCCCCTGTGCATTTTCCTTTATTTCACTTATTGTAGCCTTCATTTGTTCATCTAATTTGCTACCATACTCCACCAATTCTGTGAGCATCCTAATCACCAGTGTTTTGAACTGTGCATCTGATAGGTTAGCTATCTCTTGGTTGCTTAAACGTATTGGCTCTGGTGGTTTGATTTGCTCTTTCGTTTGAGCCATTTTTTTTTTCTTTTTTTTTTTTGTCTGGGCGCAGCTCTTACGTGTGAGGGTTGGAGCCTTAGGTGTTCACCAGGGCAGGGCAACCCAGTTGCAGAGTTGTGACACTGTATGTGGGGGCAGGGTCAGAGAGGGAACAATGGCACTTGCTCTGCTCTCTCTCAGATTTCGGTCACCTCTGTGAGGCTGGGAGTCTCTCCTGGCATGTCTGTCCCCACAGGTGTTTTCAATTGGTGCTTTAAGGCTTTATTTACCGGCACTGGGACCCTGGGTTGCGCAGTCTGTCTCACTGCCAGTTTTCAACCGGTTTATCTGCATGTGAATGTGTGATCGTGGTCAGCCGCCTTGTGCACCTCACTGGGTCTGCTCGTTGCCTCCCCACACCCAGTAACCGCCACCTGCATGCCTGGGGTGTGCAAACCGCCGCCTGCGCATCTGGAACCACTAGCTATTGCTTTTTCTTGCTGCAATCCCTCTCCACCAGCCACCGACTCTGCCCCTCTTACCGGTCTGGGTGAATCATTGTCGGACTTCTGTACAATTAAATTTTCTATCTATTCTGGATGGGTTTTTTTTTGGTTCTAAATTTTTGTTGTTCTTGATTTTGGTTGTGAGAGGAGGCACAGTATGTCCACCTATGCCTCCATCTTGGCTAGAAGCCAGAAATATGTAATATTTTTATAAACCAATAATGAACTGTGAGAAAGGGAAATTAAGAAAATAATCCCATTCACAATGGCTCTAAACAGAATAAAATATGTAGGAATAAATTTAACCAAGGATGTAAAAGACCTGTACTCAGAAAATTATAAGACACTGAAGAAAGAAACTGAAGAAGATACAAATAAGTAGAAGCACATACTGTGTTCATGAATAGAAATAAATAACATCATTAAAATGCCTATATTATCCAAAGCAATCTATAGATTCAATGTGATTCCCATTGAAACACTAATAGCATATTTCACAAAACTAAACCAAGATATTTCAAAAATTTATATGGAACCACAAAAGGCCTGAATAGAAACAGCGATCTTGAGAAAGAAGAACAAAGTTGGGAGGAATCATGCTACCTACTATCAACTATACTATAAGGCCATAGTAATCAAAACAGCATGGTACTGGCATAAAAACGGACACATAGGTCAATAGCCCTGGATGGTTGGCCCAGTGGATTGAGCGCTGGCCTGCAAACCAGAGGGTCACCTGTTCGCTTCCCAGTCGGGGCACATGCCTGGGTTGTGGGCCAGGTCCCTAGCTGGGGGTGTGCAAGAGGCAACCACACATTGATATTTGTCTCCCTCTCTTTCTCCCTCCCTTCCCCTCTCTCTAATAATAAATAAATAAAATCTTAAAAAAAACAGACACATAGATCAATGGAACAGAATAGGGAGCTCAGAAATAAATACCTTTATGGTCAATTAATATTTGACAGAGGAAGCAAGCACGTACAATGGACTAAAGATAGTTTATTGAATAAATGGTGTTGGGAAAATTGGACAGATACATTCAAGAAACTAGATCACCTTTTGACACACACACACACACACACAAATAAATTCAAAATGGATTAAAGACTTGAGTGGATAAAACAACTGTGGGACATTTACACAATGGAATACAACTTGAATGTAAAAAAGAAGAAAATTTTACTCTTTGTGACAATATGGGTAGACCTGGAGAACATTATGCTAAGTGAAATAAGCCAGTCAGAGGAAAACAAATACCACATGATTTCACTCATATGTGGAATATAATGAACAAACTGAACTAACAAGCAAAATAGTGACAGACTCATAGAGAGCAGGCTGACAGCTCTGGGGTGAGGTGTCAGGGGGCAGAGGGATTGAGCAAGAAGGAAAAGGACTCATGGATATGGACAACATTGTGGTGATTGCAAGTGGGGGGAGAGTTTAAGGGAGATAAATGATAATGGAAAAAATACAATAAAAATAAAATTGAAAAAATAAATAATTATAAATTTTAATTAATTAAAATTAAATAAATTAAATTTTAATTCCTTTTCTCATACCACATTTCAAGTCAACTGTGGCCAATGGCTACCACATTGGACAGAGTAGATATGGAACTTTTCCATCATTGAAGAAAGTTCTATTCGACAGCACTGATCTGTACTGAGACTTTTAACACTTCAAAGTGATCATGTCTCTCCAACCTGCTCAAAATGCTCCAATGATTTCCCATCATACTTACAAAAAAAATCCTGACTTGACTGGTGTGGCTCAGTTGGTTGGGTATCATCCTGCAAAGTGAAAGGTCACTGGTTCAATTCCTGGTCAGGGCACATGCATGGGTTGCGGCCCAGTCCCTGGTTGGGGTGTGTGTGAGGGACAACTGATACGTGTCTCTCTCTCACATCAATGTCTCTCTCCCACTTTTTCTCCCTCCCTTCCTCTGTCTCTAGAAATAAATAAGTAAATACAATTTAAAATCCACAGACCTGACCATGATCTATGTAATCATGATGTTACATAATCAGGTCTCATTCTATCCTATCTCATTTCTACCTCTCACTCAGTTGCAGACTCTGGTCTCGAATATACCAAGCCTACTTCTTTTTCAAGGCCTTTGCATTTGCTCTTCCCTTTGCCTTGAACACTTTCCCTTAAATAATCACATGGCCCACTCCTTCGCTTCATTTAGATCTCTGCTTGAATGTCTTCTCTCCTACAGCTATTCCATCTTTTTGAAAAAGGAGTCATGTTTTCTCCCTCCAATCCAATTGCTCTCTAGCCACTTTTTCTGCTCTAGACTTCTTATAGCATTTCTCACTTTTCATTCTATTACATATTTATTTGCTTATTGTCAGCCTCTCCCACTAAAACCAATGCTCCATGAACACAAAGGCTTTGTGGTTTTGTTCATTGCTCTATCCCTTTGTGCCTAGAACCCTGCCTGGTGTATAGGAGAGACTGATGACTTGTTTATTGATTTATTGACTGCATTTTTTTGTACTGCAAATGTCCCTGAGGCAAAGGATTACAAAAGACTTGTCCACCTACTGGGAAGGGGAAGAGTGGAAAAAATGTAGAGAAAACAAATGAACTAGAACTTCTGTTAAAAACCTATATTATAGATTTTGGTATAGAATATATGTATAATCTTACACTTTTATAAGGCTTGTTTTGAAACAGTAAATTGGTCCAAAGTGATTGATATATTGGTCCAAAGTAATTGAGCTACTCCAACTCAGCACATGTGTTATGAGTCATACCCATCCACATCTGGTATTACAACTTTTCATCAAATTCTAGATAAACCTTCTTCCACCACTTCACAATTACTCACAAGCTGCAACTTTTCTGACACCTACTTCCACAAGCAAACTTCAAGTCCTGTTCAAATCAAGGTGCCATATTACTATAGTATTTGTTTTTCTAAACTAACATTTGTAGAGCTGTGCTACCATTTGTATTAGGCTCCTTTTTTTTTCAATATGTCATTGGTGAAGTTTCCACTGTTGATCCCCCATCCCTGTTTTCTCATAAGCCCTGAGGATTTTTAGGAGCACACAAGTCACCCTATAACAGAACTGACTGTCCTTGGGTACATTTACCCTCCCCCCCCATCCAGAGGAAAAGCACCTGAAGGGCAGGAAATATTTTTGTATTCCTTTTCTAACCTTCAAGCCCCTTGTCCCCACCCCAAGACAGCATGTATAATAGATGGTTATGAAATGTACATTGCTTAATTTGTTCTACCCTACCCTCCTTTCAGGAGATCCCCCACTAGACTGTATCAAGCTGAGCTTGGAACAGGGTTGGTTAAAGGAATTGTAAAGAAACTGCCCAGGAGAGATTTTTGTTGGTAGCATTGTCCTGCCAGGGCTTCTGGAGGTCCTACTGCAGGGAACCATTAACTTTCATCTGAGCAGATGGGAGCCAACTCTGTCCCCTACCAATGCCCCTGAAGGTGGAGAGTGGAGGAAGGGCAGGTATAGGCCCTGGATGTTGTGCCAGCAGTAGGCCCTGCAGCACTCCACGAAGGATGCAGCAGTTCATGTAGTGGGGCCTCTTATAAGATATATTAACATTACAAAGCTTAATGGACCAGAAAAGGAAAAAATTAACATAAATTATCTTCTGCTGAAATCCTGCCTTCCTTGGAAGCTAGAGAAAAAGTTTAATGCTGTGCCAGAGGAAAATGAGGCCATGTGAAGCAGAAGCCTTAATGGGCTAAAATACCACTTCCGACCCTCCCTCAGAAACAATACCCCCCAGTCATCTGGGCCTAGTAACAAAGTATGCGGGGCAAGTGGCACAGAGAAGCTGGTTACACTTATGCTGCTTTGTAGTGCTTTGTGCAGTGTGGGCTTTATGTCGCTTTTGCTAAATGTGCAATGCTTTCCTTGGGGAGATGGTAACTTCTTCCTCTCTGGGAGAACCTGGAGAGGGGTGTCCCTGAACCCCGTTCGGCCTCATTAAGTCCTTGTGGTGAGGGAGAGAGTCATTTTTATTAGGAAACTACCTCCAAGGCCACTTTGGATGTAAAAGATATATCTCCCTGCCATTTCCCAAACCCCTTTGTCTCCCTCATGCATGAGGGGCTAAGCTGGTCAGTAAGTCAGAAGGAAAATGACCTACACAGGGTCTGGTTCCTGAAAATGGTCTGCAGTCTCAGCTGAAGAATAATTTGAGCTTCCCATCCCAAATCATCTTTGGTTAACTTTTGCTTTTTAATTGAGATATAATTCACATAGCACAATACTATTTTAAAATGAACAATTCAGTGGTTTTTAATATATTCACAAAGTTGTACAACCATCACCACTATCTAACACTAGAACATTTTCATCACCCCAGAGAGGAACCCTGTGTCCATGAGCTGTCACTCCTCATTTCCCACTCCCGCCAGCCTGGGCCACCACTAACCTACTGCCTGTCTCTAAGCTTTGCCTATTCTGAGTATTTCATATCAAAGGATTTATATAACATGTGGTCTTTCATGGCTGGTTTCTTTTACTTCACATGTATCAGTACTTCATCCCTCCTGGTTCCTGGCTCCAGTAGCTTTTGTTTCAGGTAAACTGATCTGTATTCTGTGTATTTACCTCTCTCTCCAATTTGTAGGTGGCAGTTTGTCCCACGACCTCAGTTTCTGATGGATCCCAGAAAACTTGTTGATTTTCAGTTTGTTCAGCTTTTATTATTATTATTATTATTATTATTATTATTATTATTATTATGAGGCAACTGGGATTTTGACTGAAACTGAATTAAATCTGTAGATTAATTTGGGGAGTACTGCCATCATAACAACATTGAGTCCTCCATGGATCTGGAGTATCTTTCCATTTATTTAGGTTTCCTTTCTTTTCTTTCAAACAATATTTTCCTATTTTTCAGTGTACTTTTGCTTAACTTTTGTCCTTCCCTGGCTCATCTGCTGCAGAATTGAAGGGTTAAGATGAAAAGGGGTCCTGGCTGGGTGGGTGGGTCAGTTGGTTGGAGCATCATTCCATACACCAAAAGTCATGGGTTCGATCTCCAGTTGCAGGTTTCATCCCCAGTTGGGGTACGTATGGGACTTAACCAATTGATGTTTCTTACATTGATATTTCTCTCTCTCTCAAATCAATAAACATATCCTCAGGTAAGTATTTTTACAAAAAAGATGTGAGAAGGAGTAAAGAGGGTTGTCACTTTTTTTCAGCTAGGAGCAAGACCAGGACCCAGAACTCCCCTGGGATGACCCATGCTGGGTACTGGGCAGTTAAAAAAGAGCTTTCATGCTGAAGTACAAGGCACAGCTGTTATGGGGTACCTGGCGCTGTCCCACTCCGGGCCACTCACTGACTCAGTTCTTGAATGCTGAGACAGAAAATTGGTCAGGCTCATTATTCCAGGAAAGCATCTTCTTCTTGGGCCAGTCTTGGAGCAGCAGCCCCAGCGAACCTGAAGTCTGGTCCCCAGCTCTTATCTGCCCTTGGAATTTCTCTTGCCAGGAAGGACAAGATGACTTCTCCAGGAATGCCATTGGCAGAGAGGACAAGAACCATGCAAATTTATTTCCAAGCCTTCCCTTAATCACATCACAGTCCTTTGCAAGGAGTCTTCTAGCCTAAGTGGAGTCTGATAATTACAAATTATTTCTAGCAGAAATGCTGACTGTGGGAAGGCAGATTAGAGCAAATTCAATTCATATTAAAGCCATGGATGGATCATCATGAACCCTTAGGGTATTTATTTTACCATCAGTTCCTTCTTGGTTCCTCCACCTCCCTTTTTGGCCTGGCTGAGCTGGAGACTAGTCTAATACAAATAACAGCATTAAAATAAAATCATGTAAAAGCTCAGGGGAACACACCTGAGTAATGGAGATGATAATAAGCTTGGACAACTACCCCAGGCATCTCCTCTTACTCCCTCACGGCAGATGAAATTTCACAACTGATTTGGGATCCCTTCTAACAGTAAACAGGAGGAAAACTATTGCTTAAGTGGTTTAAGAAAAAAAATTGTAATGTACCAGATCACTACCACTTCACTGACACTCAGTCCCTGCATCTCTGAAGTAATTTCCACTTTCTCAGTTACAACAGGGGGGAGCTGTGGGTGTTGAACAGAACAAAGAGCTAAAGCTATGAGACATAAACCAGCACAGAGGTGGCTTTTTTCATTCATTCATTCATTCATTCATTCATCAAACATCTGAAAGATGATTGTCCTAGACTCAGTGCTGGCTGCAGAAGATGGTGAGATGAAGGAGGTGGGGGAAACTGTCCCTGTGTCCTAGTACATGAGGAGAAGTAGACTTCCTCTCAGCTTGGATTGGAGCAGAGAAGATAGGGAGGAAGTGGTTTCTCCTTCCCTTCTCTTCTCTTCTTCAAGGGGCTGGGAATTAGAGCTGCTAATTTACCATTTAAAAAAGAGAGAAGGAAGGGAAGGAGAAAGGAGGGAGGATAGACAACTAGATTGGTCCTAGATATCTGATTCTTTGGTCATAGGATGTGGCTATGATCTTCTGCACAGAGGAGTGCAGAAGATCAAAAAAAATTATGAAGAAAGCCCTGGCTGGTGTAGCTCAGTGGATTGAGTGTGGGCCTGCGAACCAAAGGGTCGCCAGTTTGATTTCTAGTCAGGGCACATGCCTGGGTTGCAGGCCAGGTCTCTGGTGGGGGACACATGACAGGCAACCACACACTGATGTTTCTCTCCTTCTCTTCCTCCCTTCCTTCCCCTCTCTCTAAAAATAAATAAATAAAATCTTTTTAAAAAATTATGGAGAAAAACCAAGAAGAGTGTGTCTAAACCTAAAAGGTAATATTTGATAGAAGCAGCTCCCATAACATGGAACTCCTCCCTGCCTTCTTTTCCAAGAGATAGTGAGAATAGGGAATAGGACAGCTGAAGGTCTTGAGTTATGTGAAGGGGAAGGATAAGGGTCAAGGTCACAGTTCTCACTGGAATAGCAGCAGCACTACACTATTGGGTGCATCACTTGAAAGCAGCGGGGGCTGCTTTACCTTATTAACACAA
Organism: Anoura caudifer; assembly: GCA_004027475.1. Lineage (NCBI taxonomy): Eukaryota > Metazoa > Chordata > Mammalia > Chiroptera > Phyllostomidae > Anoura > Anoura caudifer. The sequence goes on along the minus strand of PVKU01010453.1, from coordinate 23,320 downwards.
AAATTCCATGGCTTTTTATTATTGGACATGGTGGCCATATTTCCATCTCTTCTGCCACCTGGATGTTTGGTAAGAGTCATCTCTCAAATCTTCTCTCAGTGTGAAATGGATTGCTGCATTTCCAGGGCTTAATTGTCTTCACCAGCTAAAAGCAGTCTGCCAGTAATGAAAATACATGAAATCCTTTTATCAAGAAAAAAGGATAATAACTCAGCCAACTTTAGCTTACCTTTCATTGAACATCAGCCCAGCTTGTTTCTAAGGACATCCCTGATGTGAAGCACAGAAAGTTGCTGGGGGCCTGGGAGACACTGAGCAAAAGTCTGGGGGCACAAAGGGCAAAAGGGTGCCCTCCTTACCCCATCAGAGTATACAGCTTTCCAAAATGATGCTGTCCCTTCCCAAGAAGCTAGAGGATGTGACTACTCAAAATTTAAAACTCCTTTGTTTCTCATGGAACATGAATGACAGCAATAGCAAGAATAATAACTATGGCATTTTACAGTTTTCAAAGGCCATGCAGATACTCGCTCATTTGATTCTTATAACCACCCTGAAGGACTAGGAGAACAAATGTTATGTCATTTCCATTGATAATGAAACTAAAACTGAAAGAAGGGAAGTGACTTACCCAGTATCATAGTCAGTGCTGGAGCCAGTGTCTGACATCCGAGCTGGGCAGTCTTTCTGTAACTCCACACCCAGACATAGGGTGGCTCCTGTGGTAGGCGGAGTCCTGGAGGGAGTAGCTGGTGCAAAATGGGGTAAAACCTATAGGGATTTTCACAGGTCTGAAAGATTACATTTGAAGAACCCAAAACAAGCTGTGCATTCCCTCAATTCCATCTCCATAAGTTCCTCCTATACCAGTGCTCCAGCCACACTGGCCTCCTATGGCCAAAATTCTCGAGTACCAACTTACAGCCAGCTGTGCCCACTTCTTCCTTGCTCACAGAAGCCTAATTTTACACCCAGAAGCCTGGTTTTTGTCAGAAATTGGGAGTACTGGTTCTTTAACAAAGTTCAGTAGAAGCTAAGCCACTTACCTGTCCAAATTCTAAACCAGTCTGAGTCGTTCATTCCTCTTGCTGAAGACCTGTTTAGGAATGAGTATGTGATGAAATTTTGTGAGATGTGAGAACAAAGAAAAATCTGTGTAGAGTCAAGGGAAGGGCTTCCTTGTTCTGAAAAGGGAAAGATTTGCCTTCTTCCTTTATGTGTCTGGACACCGAGAATGAGGAGGTTGTATGAGGTTGAAGCTTTAACATCCGTCTTGTCATCTTGAAGCAAGTCACCCCAAGAGAGTGGCTGAGCAGAAAAAAGGGAATGTAGTCTGGCCCTAGATGATGTTGATTTACTCAATTAACCAACCTTAAAACTCTACCCTTTCTGCCCCCAGGCTTCTTTTGTGAAGTAATGGCTCTGTTTTGAATTGGGGTAACTTTTCTTTCTTTGCACTGAAAGTATTCTGAACGATACATCTTCTTCCTGTTCCTCAAACTCTCCAAGCTCATTCTCATTTCAGGGCTGTTCCAACCATCTGGGACACTTTCCCACCAGATGTTCACATGGTTGTCTCCTTATCATTCAGGCCTCAGCTCAAATGTCACTTTTTTTCCGGAGAGACGTACAAACTACCCAATCTAAACAAGTTTTCTAGTCGCTATGTTTTCATTTCAGCACCTATTAGCATCAGAAATCATGTTTTTATTTGTTTACTTGTTTATTGTTTATTTTCCTCAGTTGAGTATAAGTTTCATACAAGTAAGAACTGTGCCTGGCTTGCTCACCTCTGTATTCCTAGCACCTGGCACAGAGCCTACCACATAGTAGGTACTCAATAAAGATTCAATGGATGAATAAATGAATCCCAAAAACAATCTCATCATGCTGTTCCTCAGTCTCCCTCTCCCACATGGCCGTTGGGGTGATATGTCTGTACTTGGCCTTTCATCAACTCCTTTTACAAAAATGTAAACCTCGGGACCAGTAAGAAATAAAGAAGGCAGCAGAGAAGAAAAATTTCATAAAATCAAAATTATTTCAGGCTTAAATATGAAAGGAGAGAAGCTGATTGCATAACATATGTAGATCTATGCAAATTACCATGCAAGTTAAATAGGGGTGAAGTCTGAAGTAGTAAGAAGTCCAAAGTCCCTTGCTGAGTGTGTTTTCCTTCTCACCAGGAAGTGGTATCAATTTCTTAGGCTCAGAAAGTGGGGACACTGACATATAGTGAGAAAAAAATCAATTGAGAGTTACACAAGTAAAAAAGAATTTAGTTATTGTTTTTTTCTAAGAAATAGAAATCAAAAACATTCCACTTATCAACTTTAAATAGTAGGAACATGAAGCATAAAACTACTCAGTTTTATATGATGGCCAATTAAGATTATAGAAGAAGAGGGAGAAAGGAAACAGATAAAAGAAGAGAAAAGGAGAGATTGAGAAAAACCCTCAAATTACTCATATCCCTCAGAAGCAAGAACCTTACTGATGTGATAATTCTTTATATTCACAGAAAATAAACAAAAACAAAACAAAACAAAAATCTTACACAACCCTCTGGGTTTAAAATATATATATACATTTTCAGAGTTTTATTAAAACTGTTTAAATTCCTACCTAAAATTTGGGAGAAAGGGTACTCATTCATTTTTTTAACAACTATTTTGGGGGTACACATGTCCTGGGCCTTGAAGTAGGTGCTGGGGAACACCTGAGAATAGAGTGGGCACAGTAGCTGCTTTCCTGGGGCTTGCCTTTTATCTGGTTCTCTGTTCTAATTTTCAAAGGAGGAAACACCCTGTACCTACCTTCTCTAGAAAAGAAAAATTATCCATCTCATTTTATAAAGGCAAAGTCCCACTTTTTGGAGCACTGCTTTGTGGGTGGTCCATGTGCTGCTATTAAGGACTTGAGGGCCCTGTCACAATTCCCCACAGCCAAGTGCCCATGGAATTGCCTTTTGGCAAAGACCTCAAGGGGAGGCCAACCTTATATGCTGCATTTCCTGGGATATCACTGATTTCAAATATTTTGAGCCAATGTCTCCCTCAGCTCCTGAGCTATCACTCTGGCCACCATATTATCTCACTTCAGTCACTGCAATAGTCTCCTGACTGGTCTCCTTGCTGCCAGCCTTGCCTTCCTTCTGTCTGTGCTCCACACAGCAGCCACAGCCATCCTGTTCAAACCTGAGACAGAACAGCAACTTTGCAATGGCCTCCCGTTTACTCAGAGAGTCCCTACAATAGCCTACAGGCCAGCAGTCCTGTTCCTGCAACCTCCTCACCATCCTGTCACTCAGCTCCAGCCACATACCACCCACACAGTCACACATTAGTCTTTGCACAGGGCAAACCCTCTCCCCAGAGTACTGCCTCCCACTGCCCCAAATTCACACGGCTCACTTCCTCACCTTTCATGCCTGGACTCAATTCTCACCTTCTTATGGAGGCCTTCTCAACTACCCCCATCTAAAACCGCAAATCCCTCTGCCCTACACACTCCTGTCCTCTTTTCTGGCTTAATTTTTCTCCATAGCGCTTATCACTCTAATTTATTGTGTATTTCAATCATTTGTCTTGTTTATTATCTGTCTCTCCCCAATAGAAAAAAAGCTCCAAGAGGTAGGATTTTTGTCTATTTTGTTCATTGCTGTATTCTCAGCACCTTGAAGAGTGACTGACAAATTAGGTATTTGAAAAATATTTGTTGATAGTCCTTTAATTTAAATTGACTTAGTTTTATAGGAAATGTGACTACGTTCTTCTCATTTTTGTCATTTTACAGAGGACTTCATCAACAGTTCAGCCTAGTTGTCATACTCATGATTGGGAAGCCCTTGCCCAGAAGCTGTTAACTCCCTGGAGACAAACCCTGGCCATGAACTCTGACATCAGTCCCAGAAGGGGTAGGCCCTCTTTGATGCTCAGTTCTCGTAGGCTAGGTACCTGAACAGCAAATGTCAGAGCCTCCTCCTAAACGCAGGCAGATTTACTTTGCAGATAGTGAGGATGCATTTTAATTTGTTGATGTGAAACCTTAATTGAACTAAACTGCTAGAGGTAGTCTCTGTTCTCTGTCATAGTCTTAATTTAGTTGGCAAAACAAGATATCATCAGAGGAAAATCACAGGCAAAGATGCCATGCCCAGAGGGTTTGGGGAACACCCTTCTGCATTTGGAGGTGGGTTTGTATGTGATTGGCATTAAGCAGGAACCCCATCCACACAACTCAGGACACCCACTTGGCTTTCCAGGGATACTCAGGGGGCATTACATGGGCTCAGGCACATAGGTCTTCCCAAAGCAGCCAGGCTAACATTGCTTCCCTCCTATATTCCATGTTCTATTTTTAGTGTTAGAGCAGAGACGAGACAGAGAATTTCTCACCTAAAAGTATTAAAGTGTGAGAGGTGCCAGCTCTACTTTTCACTTGCTATGGAACCTTTAGTAGGCCACTTCCCCTACCTGAGCTGTGGTTTCTCCATCTGCACAACAAACAGGTTGGAATCCATGTCCCTAAAGGTTTCAGTAGCTAAGATGCTATGTATGAATCTCTCAGGTCCTCAGGCCTGTGTCAGCACCCAGGACAAGACTCCTGACTCTTGTCCACCAAGTCCCTGCTGAGTTCCTAGCCATGGTATATGTGCACACCAATGGCCTCACTGTTACTGCCAGGAGGTCAAGCCACAGGCCTTTCACTAATGTAGCCATATCACTGACACACAGAATCTCAGTATACGATTCTGGTTAGGCCCCCAGGAGGAGGTCTTAGAAATCATAGTCTTGGTGACAGATGCCCACTCCATTCTTTTTCCAGACCTCTGTCCCCAGCGGCCTTCTATGTATGCTACTTGACCCACCCTGGCAGCTTTTAGCTACTAAGCCTGTCCATATCTGGGGAAGCTCCTGCTGGGCCCTTGCTCCAAGCTCGCCTTCAGCTTCAGCTACCCAAACAGGCTGAGGCAAATAACCTGAGGCAGTTGGCAAGAATCAGCCCCATGGACAGTTCAGCTCAGACTCCTGAATTATATTATTCCGGAGACAGTCTCTGCAAGGGAGTTTCCAGGGAAGTGACTTACGCCTTGGTGATGAAGTACAGCTGTAGAAGGGCTAGCGGCAGTTTCCTTGAGGGTCAGATTCCGGAGCTGGCAAGTGACTCTAGTCACTGATTCTCAACTCTAGTGACTCATTGGCTAGATTGCAGGTCTCAGTACCTGCATTTAGTCACAGATTCTTCTCATACTAGGAATCAGGTGCCAGCAGAGGCAATGACATGTACAAGGAAGATCACAGCTTTGCAGTAGAAACTACCTGGCAAGTCCTTTCTGCTCACTGAGTCTGTTTCTTCATCTGATAGGTGGGGATAATAATACCTACCTCGGAGAACTGTTTGGAGAACTACATGCTATAATGCTTCTACAGTGCCTAGCACTGTGCATGGTCCAGAGACTGTATTCCCCATATGGTAGCAGTTGATGTGTTATCACAGTGCTTGGCATCCGGAAGGTGCTCAGTAAATTCGATTGTGATCATCACCCACCAGAAGACACGCAGAGCTGCAGAGCTCCTTTCAACTCTGTGGAGATGGCAGTAAATTGCAGATCACACGGACACGTCCCTGAGGCTCCTCTCTTTCTAAATTCTTCTGTCTTGCTCTGCTTCCCTGAAAATTCCGATAGCTGGTTGGTGGCATCGTGACATTTGGGAGATAAACTGTGAGTCTGCCTCCCTCTGCCCTTGGTGGAAGCTGACGATGGCTTTTTCCCATCCTAGGATAGAAGGATTGAGGATTTTTATCTAAAGCCAGCAGGGTTCCTTGGTCAGGAAGGGCCTGGACTTATGAGCAGCCTTCCTTGGGGAGTGGGGGGGCCTTCCTTTGTAGAGACTGGGCTCAGCTTTTGACTGGGTAAGACTCTACTCAGATAGTCAGAAACCTCCCTCATATTCTTAAGCAAATATTGAATGTGTTGACTAACAAACTTGGAGAGGATTTGAATCAAAGGGTCAAGGAAGGCCCAGAACCAAAGGAACCAGGAACTCATCATGCAGTGATATGCTCTCCCATGAGAAAATAAAACTTAGTGATGCAGTAGAGATTGGACCCACTTTACCAGGAAAGGTCAGGGAGACCAGGATAGATCAGTTAAGGGCAGGTCTGTGGATGGGCAGCTCCAGACAGAGGCAAAATAATCGCCAGTACAAAGGTCCCAAGTCAGGAATGAGGTTGTTCAAGAAACAGAAGGAAGCCAGTGTGGGTGGAGAGCAATGAGCCAGTGAGAGCAGAGATATAACAGCCAGGAAGGAGGCAGGGGCCAAATCATAAAGGATATTGTAGGCCAAGCTATGGCATTTTTATTGTATTCAGAGGATTATGGGAAGACTTTGGAGGATTTTAAACAACAGAGGGAGGTGATCTAATTTAAGTTTTTGTTTGTTTGTTTTAAATACTCTGGTTACTGTATGTAAAGGAGACCAGAGATCAGGGTAGAAAGAGGGTTTGAGGGAAAGTCTAGGGCAGGACCAGGTTTGGGCAAAAGTGGGGATAAGAGTTCTATTCTGGTCATTTTAAATTTGAGATGCTAGTTAGATGTATTAGTACCCTAGGGCTGTTATAAGAAAACCTTAGCCCTGGCTTAGTTGATTGAGCATTGTCCCACGCATCAAAATGTTGAAGGTTCAATCACCAGTTGGGGCACATATGAGAGGCAACCAACCAATCAATGTTTCTCTCTCACATCAACGTTCCTGTTTCTCTCTCTCCCTCCCTTCTTCTCTCTATAAAAATCAATAAACATATTCTTGGGTGAGGAATAAAAAATAATAATAATAAATAATGATTGCACTGCATGGTATCTGCATTCAGCACTTTATTCCTGCTGTGTGTTCAGAGAACAGTGCGATATAAATCAGTATCTGGCATCATTGGTTTCCTTGGCTTTGTGCATGTTAAACCTGGTATTTTTATTTTTTTAATATATTTTATTGATTATGCTATTACAGTTGTCCCATTTTTTTCTCCCCTTTATTCCCCTCCACCTCTACCCCCCTCCTACCATCATTCCACACCCTTATTTCATGTCCATGGGTTGTACATATAAGTTCTTTGATTTCTCCATTTTCCATACTATTCTTAACCTCCCTCTGTCTGTTTTATACCTACCATTTATGCTTCTTACTCCCTGTACCTTTTCTCCCATTTTCCCCTTTCCCCTCCCCACTGATAACCCTCCATGTGATTTCCATTTCTGTGATTCGGTTCCTGTTCTAATTGTTTGTTTAGTTTTTTTAGGTTCAGTTGTTGATAGTTGTGAGTCCCAAACCAGACAGTTGTCATTTTACTGTTCATATTTTTCATAATCTTCTTTTTCTTAGGTAGGTCTAACATTCCTTTAACATTTCATATAATAAGGGCTTGATGATGATGAACACCTTTAACTTGACCTTATCTGGGAAGCACTTGATCTGCCCTTCCATTTTAAATGATAGCTTTGCTGGATAGAGTAATCTTGGATGTAGGTCCTTGCCTTTCATGACTTGGAATATTTTTTTCCAGCCCCTTCTTGCCTGCAAGGTTTCTTTGAGAAATCAGCTGACAGTCTTATGGGAACTCCTTTGTAGGTGACTGTGTCCTTTTCTCTTACTGCTTTCAAGATTCTCTCCTTGTCTTTAACCTTGGGTGATGTAATTATGATGTGCCTTGGTGTGTTCATCCTTGGGTCCAACTTCTTTGGGACTCTGAGCTTCCTGGACTTCCTGGAAGTCTATTTCCTTTGCCAGACTGGGGAAGTTCTCCTTTATTATTGGTTCAAATAAATTTCCAATTTCTTGCTTTTCCTCTTCTTCTCACACCCCTATAATTTGGGACATTTAACATTGGAACATTTAAAGCTATCCCAGAGGTTCCTAAGCCTCTCCTCATTTTTTTGAATTCTTGTTTTTTCATTCTATTCTGGTTGAATGTTTATTCTTCCTTCTGCTCCAGATCATTGATTTGAGTCCTGGTTTCCTTCCCTTCACTGTTGGTTCCCTGTATATTTTGCTTTATTTCACTTTGCATAACCTTCACTTCTTCCTCTATTTTGTGACCACGCTCAACCATTTCTGTGAACATTGTAAATTGCCAGTGTTTTGAACTCTGCATCTGATAGGTTGGCTATCTCTTCATTGCTTAGTTCTATTTTTGGAGCTTTGATCTGTTCTTTCATTTGGGCCATATTTCTTTGTCTCAGTATACCTGTTATACTGTACAGGGTGGAGGCTTTATCTACTGTATAAAGGGGCAAGGCAAATTATATTAGTACATATATAGGTAGGAAAGTAGAATTGGAGCTAGGAAAATGAGGGAGTACCTTGTCTAATTGCTTCTATTTTCTCCATGAGGTATGAAGAAAGATCATCAGCTAAAAGTAAGGGGTGAAAGATGTTTGAAGAGTTAGGATGAGTTATGAAGCAGAAGTTTTGAAGAGTGAAAAGGTGAACATATTAGAGTATGATGCAGATTAGGGAACAGTAAGTGTCCTCTTAAGGTTTTCCATTCATACTTAGGACTCTTCCTAGACATCTTTCTTCTGGATCTGTACTTCCTCTCAGGAAAGGGTTCTGTTGGCCCTAGTTAGGTCATATTCCTATCTCTGGTCCAATCACTCTATCCAGAGGATGAGACACTGGGATAAAGCAGACCTGTGTCACATGACTGCCCCTGTGACTAGAGGGGCTGGTGTTATGACTAGCAGACCCAGCAGAACCACCAGAGTGGCGCAGGGGAAGTTCCCCAAAGAAAACAGAGATGTGAGACAGACAAAAGGCAACGGAGAGGTTCATTATCCTCTACTGTTCTCACAGGGTTGTCCTGAGGCTCAGTGAGACAACATCTGTGAAATTGTATCATGGAATGGTAGCACATCTACTCTCATTTGACTGGCCAAAGCAAGCCACATAGCAAAACCTGGTAACAACAGGGTAATGAAGTATCCTCCTTCCACAAGAGATACTGAAAGTCACATGGCAATATTTGGTAATTTATAATACTTTCACAGAGAGGAAAAGTAAATCATTGGAAAAAATGATATAATTATCACAAAGGGTTAAAAGCATGTGAACACTCATTATACAATAAAAGGGACTGGAGTCCTATAATTCAGGGCATTAGGAGTGAAAGCAGAGAGCAAAATTCTCCAGTGGGGAGATCAAAGAAGGCTTCTTGGAGGAAGTGGCTTTTGGGCTGGGTTTTTAACAACACTAGACTATCTAGATGGGTACAGAAGAAGGCAGGCATGCTAGCAGAACAATATGAGAAAGCCACAGAAGAGGTAAAGTAGGATGCTTATACAGGGAATGGTGAATGGTTTAGTTAGCCTAAAGCAGAGGAATTGGGAGGAAATAATGGAAAGACAACAAAATGAGTCTGTCTGCCAGTCTCTGAGAGCATGTGGAAGCTTTCATTCCCACCCCATCCAACTGCCTAAACAGGGGTTCCTGGGTTGGGAAAGTGCCTGCAATGGCTGGTAAATTAGTCCAGAGCAGGCCAGCCTTTGGCCAGATTTTTCTGCTCTTCTTGGTTGGCCAAGTCCAGGTCCTAGCCCAGGGTCAGTTTCTCTCTCAAACCTCTCTCACTTCTGGTCAGGGCACATGCCTAGATTGTGGGTATGGTCCCCATTTGGGGTGTGTGCAAGAGGCAACTGATCAATGTTTCTTTCTCACATTGATGTTTCGCTTCCTCCCTTCCCCATTCTCTAAAAATAAATAAATACTCAAAAATTTTTTAATTTTTTTTGTTGGAAACTATACTCGTAATGTTCTTATAGAGGTTCTTATGGGTTTTCTGTTTGTTTCCTCTGTCTGTGTCAGCCAGTCTGAGTTTCAGAAGATACTCTCAAATTAGGAGGTGTTAAAACCAAAAAAGATATCTTCCCAAAGGCAGGGAGATAGACAAGATGACAAAATGCCACCCTTGCAAAGCAAGCCTTGGTCTTCATCCTGCTGGCTTCTCTCTTCCACTGTAGCAGTAAAATGAGTTTTTGTTTTGTTTAGAATAAGATCCCATGATTTATTTTGTTCATAATGTCATAAAAGAAAAATACATTGGCTCTTAGTCATGAATGCCAGTATGAATTTTGTTGTCTTTTTGGATTCAGTTTATCATTACAGCAAAGATTTGGGTTAAATGTTTATGTAACAGAAACCTTCTGCTTGTTATTACATGCTACAAATGTCATGATCAGTAAAATTAATTTTATAACAACATTGTTTGTTTTCTTTGTAGTAATCAAATGCAGTACACAGATGGAAAAAGCTTTGTAAGAGTGGGTCCTGGATTATTGGAATTAATGTGCTGCCCACCTGGTGGGCGTGTGGTCTAATTGATACTGGCCCTTAGCAGGTTTACACTTTTAATCATTAGTGCCCTGCAGCCTGCTAGAAGCATGGAAAGAAACAGGCTGACTAGGATGAGCCAGAAAACAATAGCAGGGCCATAGGAGGCCTCCCAATGCCCAGGAGGGGACTGCCTGAAGGCACAAGTGGAGCTCAGGGCCCTGTTGCTGGAGCACAAACCTTGGTGGTCCTGCCTCAACGGAGGCAGGGAGGTATCTTCAATGTCAAACATCTCAGTAGGTGCCAGGGTACATCTCAGGCCTGAGGAGAGGCTTGCGTATCATTCATTCATTCCATCATTCATTAACCAAAAATATGTATTAAGCACCAACTTTGTGCCAAGCATTGGATACAGTAATAAACAAGACAGACAGGCTCTCTGTGCTATCAGTATCATCTTGGTCTGAAAGCATACAATAAACATGTTAAGGAATAAATCAGCAAGATAAGGTCAGTTAGTAATAAGTGCTGTGAAGACAATAAAAGGGTAATGTGATAAGAGCACTTGAGTGAGCAGAAGGCTTATTCTAGATTTCTAGTTAGGGAAGGCTGCTCTGCAAAGCTAATATTTATACTGAGACCAGAGGCATGGGAAAGAGCCAGCTTTGCAAAATGCTAGGGGGAAAGCATTCTAAACATTGGGAACAACAAGTGCAGAGGCCCCAAAGCAAGAAAAGGCTGCAATTATTTGAGGAATAGAAAAGTGACACGTGTGAGTGAAAGATAGTGAGCAAGCAGGAGAATGGGGTTCAGATTGGAGAGTTGAATAAAGGTCAGGTTATACAGCATTTTGTAAAGCCAAGTATATTAGTCAATAGATAATCAGGGAAAATCAGAAATCACTCTAGGTATTTCAAGTAGAAAGAATTTAATCTGAGGAATTGGTTACAAACATGTTGGAAGAGCTGGAGGAGCAAAAAGAGGGAGATGAGGTTTTCCAAAGATTAGTAATTACAGGAAGTCACTGTCAGCCCTAAGGCTGGAAGAGTAAAATTAGAAACGAAGATAACCATAGTTGAAAACTGCTGTGCTGCCGAGACTATTAGGAACTGACCTGCCTGCACCAAGAGCAAACCAACAGCAAGCAATGTAGCCTTTACTTAGAGATGCCATTGGAATGCAGCAAGAACATGGCTTCTCCCTTACTCCTGTCTTCCAGTCTCCAGCCAGTGGTTCTAACTGGCAGAACCTAACAGGAAGCCAGCTACTAAAAGGAGTGTAGAAAATGTGTTAGCAGGCTCCCGGGTCTGGGGGGACAGTGTAGAGGTCAAATGTGGAGCTGACGACACTCTCTATTAACATTCCACAGGCCCTCCTTCATAAGCTCTGCATTTGATACTCAGAACAGCAGTATGATACAGTGGCAGTTTGATCACCTCACTTCACATCTTTAAAAGGGGAATGACAATAGTCATGGGTTTGTTGTATGAATTCAGAGAGATAATGTACATAAAATACTTGGCATAGTGCCTGGCACTTAGTAAGTTCTCAATACATGTTAGCTGTAGATGAAGCTACACTGAAAGCATACCAATATCATGTGGGGGACACCTAGCCTTCTTGATAAAGGATAAAGACAGTCAGCACTTGGAAAAGTTGGACCAAGGGCCTTAGGGGAGGTCACTCAAGACAAATCGATAACATTAGAGAAACTTCATTTCCAGTGGGGCCCCACAGGACTCATGAAGACCTTTGCTATGCTCTGCTTCTATAGCCTCTACTTGGGGAACTTGGGTACCAGGCAAATAATGAGCATTGTCTCAGTTATCTATTGCTGTGTAGCAAAATACTTGAAAGCTTAGAGCTTAAAACAATCCTTCTTTATGCTCATGACTTTCTGGATCAAGAATTTGGACAGACACAGTGGGCTATGGTTTGTCTCTGATTTATAGTATCTGGGACCTCCACTAGTGAGATTAGAAGGATATGGTATGTCAATAGCTGGTGGCTGGAATCGCCAAAGGTTCATTCACTTACATGATCTGGGTTGACTTGAAGATGAGGACTGGAGGCCAGAGGGCTTGCATTTGGCTTCCTCACCACATGGCAGCCACAAGGTAGTCAAACTTCCTATGTGGTGATTTGGGGCTCTAATCAGGAGTTTTTCAGCTAACAAGGTGGAAGCTGCATCTCCTATTATGACCAAACATCCGAGGTTTCACAGCATCATTTCTGCTGCAACCTATTGGTCTATAAATCTATAACCCACAGGGAGCCACAAGCCCACCAAACTCAAGAGAAAGGGAGCTATACTCCACCTCTTAGCAGGGGAAATAATAAGATTCTAGAAGAGCATATAGAATGGAAAGTATTATTGTGGCCATTTTTGGAAAATAAAATCTGCCACAGTGTTCAGATTGGAACTCACACTTCCCCCAGACCTGGGACCTTGCCAGCCATCCTAGGAAGACATGGTCTGAGCTCTCTGAGGAAGATGGAGCCAGAGATGCAAGCTCCTGTCTGTGCCCTACCTTAACATTCAGAGGGAGCCTCCCCAAAATCCCAAAAAGAAGGAAATCTGTGGCCCGGAATAAGTCCTCAGAGAGTACACTGAATAACACTCCGGGGACATATATCATATTAGAGTTGGAGAGCAAGAGAGCTAGGGAGTCTCATCACATCTAACACTGGATGATGATGATGATGATGATGGTGCTGATAAGATATTTACTGAGTGCCTATTTGGGACCAGGCACTTAAATGTATCTTTCTCATTAAGCTTCCAAAAGGAAATGGAGATGCAGGGTGTCCAACCTGTAGCCCATGGGGTATCCAACCTGCAGCACATGCAGGCCAGGATGGCTATGAATGCGGCCTAACACAAAAACATAAATTTACTTAAAACATTATGAGATTTTTTGTGTGATAATACGTCACAATGTAACCAATATGTGGCTCAAGACAATTCTTCCTCTTCCAAGTGTGGTCCAGAGACACTAAAATGTTGGATACCCCTGATTGTAGAGGCTTAAATGCACACCTTAGAAAAGAAAAAAATTATTGAAAATTAACCAGCTAAGGATTTATCTTAATAAGTTAAAAAGAAACACAGCACAATAAACTCAAAGAAAGTAGAAGGAAGTAGCAACATGAAAAACAGAAACTGAAGAAATAGGAATCAAATAAGCAACAGAAGGGATCAGCCAAGCCAAGTCAGTTCTGTGAAAACGGATAAATCTCTAAAGCTACTGATCAAGAAAAAGTTAAAAAAGATAAAATAAACAATGTTGGGAGTGAAAAGAGAGATATTGCTATAGATACTTCAGGTATTAGAAAGAAAATACAGATAAGAGGATATTATGAATAAATTTTTATTTATTGATTTTAGAGATGAACGGAGAGAGAGACATCAACTTGTCATTTAACTTATTTACGCATTCATTGTTTGCTTCTTGTATGTGCCTTAACTGGGAATCAAACCCACAACCTTGGTGTATTGGGATGACACTCTAACCAACTAAGCTACCTGACCAGGGCCTAAATTTTCATACCAATACAATAGAAGATAAATGTGAAAGAGACAAATTGCTTGAAATATATAACTTACAAATACTGATTCAGTTTTAAATAGGAAATTTGAATAATACTATAACCATTAAAGAAATTGAATCAGAACTAAAAAATCTTCCACAAAGGAAACACAGGCCTCACTGGCAAGTTCTCATTCTTTAAACACCCCATGAGAACACTAAGATTCCCTTCTTCAAATGAGGGAACTGGAGCTCTGAGAGTTCAAGTGGCTGCCGAAGGGCGCAGAGCTGGTAGATGCCAAAGCCAAGATTTGAGCCCTGATTGGCCTGGCTCAAAGCCAGGGAGTTTAGTCATTGACACTCCCCAGCCTCCTCTTCAAATGCTATAACTAGCAGAATGTTTGTGAAAGTGAAGCAGAAGACCTTGATGAAAAAAAAAATGCATAAACAGATTCCAGATTTGCAGGAATGGAAAATAAAGCTCTTTCTGCCCTGGGAAGCCCTAGAAACTAAAAATCTGGTTATGTCCACATGGAGAGGGAACCTGGAAACTATCCCCAGGACCCCACTGCACCATCTCTCAAGATCTATTCAAATGCTACTAAGCTGCTCTGTAGCGGTGACATTTGAGTAAATCTGGCTTTAAGTTCTGCCCTAAGTCCCATAGCTCCCCAGGCTCCCACACCCTTAAATGCAGGTAGGACTGTATCTGAGCCTCTTTATATGTTGTCTGCTCTAAATCATTCTCACTAATGTTTTCCAACCTTGAAAATGCATCGCTCCCTAAGAATACAGAGCCTAGTTTGAGAACCATGCATTGTAAAGTTGAATTTTGGTACCTCGGTGATTACTGGGGCTTTGGAAATTGTAAGGCAGCTACTGTAGTCATCTAGACCATCCGGAGCATATTCTTGTTAAAAGCCATTTTTAAGATTTTCACTAAAATAAAAACTAAAGATTTAAATATTCACATAGCAAACTTTGTGATCCCTGAAGATAGATTTTGTCTTTATAAGAGGCATGAAGTGCTCCACGATATAATGTAGGATTTTACTATAACTCAAAATCAAAATTAAATCCACAGTAAATTCAATAAAAAGGAAAAAAATAAGTTCTGTGGAACACTAGATTATTCCATTTCTTCCTTCCCACTTAGGTCATAGGATTATATACCCACATTTTTGCCAGGTAACTTTGGGGTTTCCTCCTGTGGATGGAGTGTATTTCTCTATCCCTTGACTCTGGGCTTGGCCATATGATTTGTTCTGACCAGTGGTATTTCAGCAGACTTGACATAAGCAGTGACTTAAAATGACTTATGCATTGGGGCTGTTAACTTTTGGGTTTCTTCTGTCTCCATGAGTAAACATTCCCTGACTATAGCCTGCTTGTCCTGGAAAAATGGTGTGAGACACTTGGAACACAGCCACACCACCCAGCCAAAGCCAGCCTGTAAGCAACTAGCCCCCAGCTAGGCCCCACACACATGAGCTAAATACTATTGTGTGCAATGAAATATGGTGATTGTTATATAGCATTATTGATGCTATAGTTAACTGGTATTAGCCCCTTCTTAGCAAGATTACCAGGTCCTCAGTTCATGCCAGTTGCCCGGGCTGTGCCACATGTCTGAACGTGGGCATTCTGTGGCAGCTCTATCCCCTCAATGAAAAGTCCAGCCACAGTAACCTTTGCCAAGCTCCCAAAATTGTGGCTCTTTGTGCTCAGACCTCACAGGTACTCACAGCCCTCAGTGATTACCTAGGTTTGACCTCAGATCCATAACTTTGGGCAACTCATTTGCCTCATCTGTAAAATAAAAACAATAATATTGCTTACTTACTTCATAGGGTTCTTGTGAGAAATAAGTGAATACACAGAAAGTGCTTAACACAGTGGCCAGCATCTAGTAAGTGTGAAGACTGGCTGTTATTATTGTTATATATTTGCTCACCCAAACAGTCTTCTTCCTAGATCCTCTCATTCAGAAGATCTGCAGTTATGTGAGCTCAGGTCTCTGCTCCACTAGAATTCATACCTTCATCCCCTCTCTAGTCTTGAGAGTTACAACTAACCCTCCTGAGTAGGGCCCATCCCTCTTCTACCTGGGAAGAACTGTCTCCGATCCTAATCTCTGTTAGGAAAGCCAGTGTGGAAGTTGTCATCTGGGTCATCTGCTGCTTGCAGTTTTTCCTTTCTACCTGGAAACACACAAATCCTCATGAAACTCAAAAAAAAATTTTTAAGTTTATGGAGAAAAAAATTTTTTTTTTAAATTCAAACCTCAAAGGCACAAAGTCTGGCTTTTCCCCAGGAGGGGTGGAATGCCTTTCATTCCTTTGAGGTGAACCTGCAGCTGAGAAAACCACACAAGGTTATTTTCTCAATAAGTCATCCTGCTACATCTAATTCTCAATAAATCTTCATTACTAGACTGAATTCCTTGGCTGTTTTATTCACTGTGTACCTCCAGAGCTTAGTAGAGAACCCACACTTAGTAAGTGGGTGATAAATGTCAGGTAAATGAATGAATGAAGAATATGGCTGCCCTGGCTGAGCATCAACCTGATACACCAAGGTTGTGAGTTGTGGGTTTAATCCCCTGTCAGGACACATACAAGAAGCAACCAATGAAAGCATAAATAAGTGGAACAACAAATTGATGCTTCTCTCCTCCCCCCTTCTTCTCTCTCTAAAATTAAAAAAAAAAAATTTTTTTTAGAGAATGTGGGTTGCCCTGACTGGTGTGGCTCAGTAGGTTTGGTGTCATCCTGCAGATCAAAAGGTCTCCAGTTTGATTCCAGGTTGGCACACATGCCTGGGCTGTGGGCCAGGTCCCTGGTTGGGGACGTGTGAGAGGCGACCAACTGATCGATGTTTCTCTCACTCTCTTTCTTCCTCCCTTTCCCTCTCTCTAAAAATAATTTTTAATCTTTTTTAAAAAGAATATGGGTTATAGACCAATATAATTACCAAACTTGGAGTAGAAAAATAAATAAGAGCACCTATTGTGTGCTCAGGCTCATACACCAAGACCCATACAGGAAAAGCACCAAGATATCTCAGTCCTCAAAGACCTAAGTCTACAAAGGAAACAAAGGTCAACCACACAAATCACTTGCTCTGTCCCACATAAGTGAGAGAAACCACTGAGGGGCTTGTTTCCAAAGCAGCTGTGGGTTTCATGTACAGGAGGCTTAGGAAAGGAAGAGGCAGGATGTGGCCTAAGATTTTAAATGCTGAGAGGGACTCAGACACTCAGTGGAAGGCTACCAGCTTATCAAGTGTCCAAGAAAATCAAAGGAATGAGTTTGCTATTTGTGGAAAATGACAAGGAGACTAGCCAAACTGACTGTAGAACTTGTGATAGGAAGTCATGGGAGATAAGTTTGGCTATTTCAGGCTGTGACCTGAGTGTAGAAACCTAGAAGTCAGGCTGGGAGGGAATTTTTAAAAAATTAATTTGAGAGGGAGAGAGAGAGAGAAACACTGACTTGATGTTCCACTTATTTATGCATTCATTGGTTGATTCTTGTATGTACCCTGACCACAACCTACAACCTTGGCATTTTGGGATGATGCTCCAACCAACTGAGCTGCCCTGCTAGGACTGGGAGTGGATGTTGATGAGTCAGGCAACAAAGAAGAGATTCCTGAGATGAGGTGTGACAAGCATACACTAGCAACAGGAGATCTCTTTCCTTTCCATTCCAGGACTAGATGAGATTTTCAGCCAAGCCAGAGATTCTAGACATGAGCCCACTAGAGGAGTCAAACCCCTTAGCTCCTCTAAGAAGGTGGAATTTTTATTGGTGAGAA
Source organism: Anoura caudifer (assembly GCA_004027475.1). NCBI lineage: Eukaryota > Metazoa > Chordata > Mammalia > Chiroptera > Phyllostomidae > Anoura > Anoura caudifer. Next base: position 5,649 of record PVKU01010453.1, on the reverse strand, counting down.
TATTTGGCTTCAAGCAACAGAAACACTTTAGCTAACTTAAACAAAAAAATGATTATACTAGAAAGAAATGGGAGTGGCCCACAGAATTAAAACAAAACAAAACAAAACACTGAAGAGACTGTTCCAGCAAGATGAAGAACCAGGACAGTGAAATCAAGGTAGCTGGGGCTAAGGAATAACCTCTTCATGATGCTGCCTTGGGGATAAATGAATTCCATTTTTGCATCATTCCATTCAAGATTCAAGGTAGAAAGACTACCTAATTGGCCTAGTTTAGTTCACATGCCAACTCCTCATCCAATGAACTACGGGAGTCTTCATTAACAGTCCACCAAGATTATAACTGCTGAAGTAATATCCTAAGCCAAATCCCCAGAGCTGGTTCCAGGGAAAATGAATGTTAGGCCAGAACAGTAGTCTTCTATTGCAAGGTGCGTGCACTAGGAAAACCTAGGGCCCAGTTGGTTTTTGAGGCTGCAGAAAGAGGAATGATAGAACAGTTACCTAAACTGGTAAGTACTATGTGATGGTAAATTTTATACGTCAACTTGACTGGGACACAGGATTCTCAGAAATCTGGTTAAACATTATTTCTGGGTATATCTGTGAGGATGTTTCTGGAGGAAATTAGCACTTGAATTGGTAGACTCAGTGAAGAAGATTGCCCTCCCCAGTGTGGGTGGGTAATAATATTTAAAAAGATATCTGGGCCTTTTGTATTCCAATCAAGTTAATACATAAAATTAACCAATCTGTTGAAGACCCAAATAGAACAAAAAGGTGAAGAAGGTTGAATTCTCTCTGTGCCTGACTATATGGGCTGGGACATTAGTCTTCTCCCACGCTCAGCACTTCTGGTTCTCAGGTCTTCAGATCCAGACTGAAATCTATATCGTCAGTTCTCAGAATCTCAGGCGTTCAAAGTACACCACCAACTTCCCTGTGTCTCTAGCTTGCAGATGGCAGATCATGGGACTTCTTAGCCTCCATAATTGTGTGAGCCAATTTCCTATAATAAATCTCATTTCCCATTTTATATCTATATCTATACCTATATTTATTTCTATAGGTCCTAATGGTTCTGTTTCTCTGGAGAACTCTGAGTGATACAATACACATTTATGACTGGATCCCTAGAGCTTCGAGTCTACCTCAAGTTCCTCCCTTAGGAACCCTCAGGGTGATCCAGGGTGAGAAATGAGCTGGGGTGGGGGAAGGGACCAATTAAGTTTCAAGGTGGAAACCCAGGACAGTTCTGATTAATGAACCCATGAAACTTAATAATTTAATAGTTCTGTGGGGGAGGAGGAAGGACCTTAGCATTTCTAGGAGAAGTCAAGCAGGAATGCCTATTCTTAGTCTCTAAGATGCTGAGAGGGTGAGAGTGCTGCCCCAGCTTCCCCAGGCTCCTCAGATCAAAATTTCAGACGATAAGGGATGGAAGCCAGAGCCCAGGCAAGGGAGAAGCAGGGAGAAACCTCCTGCCTCATCTAGTTGAGACAGACTCAGATGGGGGCAAGGGTCTGTTAGGAAAGTGTAAATATGCAGCCTGTCTGTTCCTAAAGCCTGGCACAAAGAGAATGGGGCCATCTGGGAATCCTGATGCTAAACAGCCAAGGTAGAGGTAGACTCTGGACAACTGAAATCCTCCCTGCATGGTTGGGGCCTCCCCTGAGCCTGGCCAAGACCTGGCCCCCTCAGCCTGCTACGGTATGGATTCTGAGCACAGACTGCACAGGGACTCAGAAGCTTTTTAGGAACCAGGTAGGGACAAGGTAGGCCTAGAGGTGGGTGACATCAGGAGGAGGAAATGAGAAGGTCCTTCTCTGTCCTGCTCAGGCCACAGGAAGCTGACCTCTATGGATGGAGTCACCCTGGCTCCTCGCCCTCAGCTGCCTGCTGGGTTTGGCCAATGGGAGGCACTGGCAGGAGATAATCTGCACTGCCAGGCCGCACTGTTGGCAGCAGCCATATTCTTTTGCAGAAGGCCACAGCTCCTGTAGGACAATGGCTCTCCCACATACAGGTCTCACCAGGTTCTGGTAACACCACTCTGTTTATTCCTTCCCTTTTCTAGCCAAGAACTGGTGAAGTCTTCTGGGGCTAGGCCCTGGGTGCCTCTGCATCCTTTGTTGCTTCCTGTAACCCAGCCCAGAAATATTTCCTTCATTAGCTTCTCCTCAACTTGAGTGTGCCATTTCTTTTTTGCAGAGCCTTTGCCAGGTACAGCCTCTTTCTCTGGCACAGGAGACCCTGGCCCTTTGGGGGGTGTCTGCCCAGGGCTACCTCAGATCAATCAACAACAATCACAATCTCAATCAAATGTACTTTGGTATTTGGCAGAGCCCTTAAGAAGTTATTCTGTCACCTCCCTGCCTCTATACATAGCGAACAGTCACAGGGCAGAAATTGGCCAGCCCAGGAAAGGCCATCAGCAAAGCAAAAGCCCTCCTGCCTCAGTTGCCCACTAGAATGGTATCTTTCCCCTTCAGCCCTAACTCAGTTACTCCAGCTGCTATCTCATTCTGTTCCTTGTCCCCTCCATGGACCCTTTCCAGCAGGAAAGCTGGGCCCGCTGTTATTATCCACCCCTAAACTTTGGCTGTCGTCTACTTACCTCCTTCTTTACCCAGAGATAACACTTTTTGTTCTCCACTCCCACCCCCCCACCTTCAGAACATGAAGATGGAGAGACAGGGAAGAAGATTGAGATCCTTCTCTGAGCCTTACACTCCCACCCCAGACCTTGGCTTACCCAGAAAACAGCAGGCAGGGGGAGGCCTGTTTCGGACTGAAGACAAGCCAGCTGCTCATTAAGGAAGCTGAGAACTGAGGGAGGTGACTAATGGTGTCAGGAGCAGAGCCCAGCACAGCAGAGAAGTGAGGAATGGCATCAGAATTAAGTGTGGGAGAAAAGAAAGGACACAAGAGTCAGTGCCCAGAGCAGGCAGGGTGTTCACTCCCAAAAGATTCTCTCAGGATAAAACAAAACCAAGCCTGACCCTGTCCCTCCTGGAGTTGTCATCTTAGAAAAAGAGAACTAATCTGTCACCTTGTGTGGAACAAGAGGTGGCTGGGACATGATAGAGAAGGAAAACGGGGTCTTATGGAAAGTAACCTTATGAGGTAATCTGATCATAAATTCCTAACTGGCAGGTCATGCTAGGTAGTCACACCCCAGGCATATAACATTTTTAGTAAAACATTTATCTTTGTCTTAATCAAGCCTTGTTTATTGTTTTTGTGCATCTAGGTTGACACACCTTTGAAACAAGCTTAAGCACCCTCAGGGGATCACATAATCTTGTTAATCATCCTATAATCCAATCCCCACCTTGCTTTCTCCCACCTCCATGTAATAATCTTCCTTATGTTCCCTCCTTAACTTCAAATGCATAAAAGAAACTACAAAACTATTATTCTCCAGAGCATTTGAGATCTTCACTTCTTGGTAATTGTCCTCAGTTTGGCTCAAATACACTCATAAAAATTCTCTACAAGTTTGGACATTTCTTATGTCAACAATGGATACAGGCAGGGAGGTTTATTCATTATTTAGGCAAGGATGTTTATTCATTATTTCACAAACATTTATTGAGTGCCTACTACTGACTGAGGGCCAGCAGTGTATCAGACAACAAAATTCCTACTCCAGTGGAGCTTACTTCCTGATGCACTTAAAATATTATTCAAACTTTCTACCATGGACCATAAAATTACACTTGATCTGGTGGTCCCTGCCCTCTCCAACAGCATTTTGTGCCCTTCTCCCCTCTCACTCTGCTCTAGCCACCAAAGCCTTCTTGCTGCCCCCTGAGCATGTCACATTCATGTCCTCCTCAGTCTCTTGCATTGGCTCATCCCCTCTGCCTGGACATTGTTCTCCCAGGTCTTCCTTCTCATGGCTGCCTCTTAATCATTTAGGTCTCAGCCAAGGGGCTTCCCTAGCAGAAAGAAAAGCACTCCAGGTGGTGGGAAAAAGCTCATTCGAAAATCCTGATGTAAGAAAAAGTTGAAAAACTGAAAGGAAACCAATGTGGCTAGGGCAGAGAGAACAAAGGGAAAAGGGAAGTAATTTAGCCTAAGTACCCCTGAAAGTTAATCATAGAACAAAGGTCAGAGACAATATATGAATGTGTTATTGATTTGGTTACAGCTTTAAGCAACCAGGGAGCATTGAGAAAAGATTTCTGAAGGGTGTGTAAACCTTCAACCCCCATTGTCAAGAGTTGTCTCCAGGGTATTAACTGCCCTGCCCTTCAAGCAGCAAAGCCAGCAGGTAGTTCCCTAGCCACAAAGAAGGCCTGGGTTAGAAATCCAGAAGGTAAGGTCAGGGGCCAAGGGGAAGGTCCTGTCAGGTCAGGCCACATAAACTGGTTTAAGTCAGCTTGAAACTGTCTCAGCAGTGGCCAGAATAAGAGGTAAGGCTGGGACAATTTGATGTAGGGTACAAGAGGTGTCCCAAAGAGTAAGAGGAACAATGGACAGATAATATGTGACACTGGAAAGAGAGGCTGGAGATAAGAGGGAGAACTATGCATATCAAAAGATGGTGGTAGAAGCTGGTCTGGGCAGACACATGTTCCTGACACAGGTGGAAGAGGAAACTGTGGGGGTTTGAGGTCCCAGAGTGTATCTCCTTTTGTGGGGCACCCAAGCAGGCCATTGCCCACCCCTTCATGTGCCAAGGAGACCATTTTTCACTTTTTTTTTTGGAACTTATTCAGTATCCCACAGAACCATCCCATTGGAATGATGAGGAGGCAGAGCATTAACTTGCTCCTCAAGGTACCTGCCCATGACCTGTGTTGGATGAAAGGCTGGGAAGGATTCTCACAGTGTTTATCAGGAGACTCTGGCCTGGTGACTACATTCATTCAGGTGTCACTGTCTATTTACTGAGCATCTACTTTGTTCCAGACACTGTCCCAGGCACTGGAAACTCAAGCAGTTACCAAGAGCTTCATGACACCTGCCCTTACCAAGTCCACATCCCAGCAGGTGACATGCAGACTTGGTACATGTTCTGAACATATTAATGTGCATGTGTCACAGGAGTGTGCAACATGATGGGGGCCTATGATGCTGCTTCTATTCCTCCATAATCTACCCATCCCCACTCCCACCCCCTGTCACTCCCAGCCCCATACTGACAGCCCCAGGCAGGCAAACAATTCCAACCCTGGGGGCCAGCTCATTCTCATTTTTCAGGAAGTTTAATTTTGCCAACAGCCAGAGGCAATGACAGCAGCTCTGGAAATCTGGCTGCTGGTACTCTGGCCTGGGATAGGCAGCCCAGAAATAATTCCCTCTTTGAGTGTTTTATTGGAATGTACATGTGCTTCCTGCTTCTTGTGGGAGCCGTTCCCTCCCAGGGATGCTTTTTAAAAAAATCATTTATTTTATTGTTCTATTATGTTTACATACAATATTATATTAGTTTCAGGTGTATACCCCAGTGATCAGACATTATATAACATACTAAGTGATCACCCTGATAAATCTCATACCCATCTAACACCAGATATAGTTATTAGAATATTATTGACTATATTCCCTATGCTGTATTTTACATCCTCAGGGGTGATTCTTAATGTGATGAATGAATTAGGCCTGTGAGGCCGGTGGGGACTGTTTCAAGGAGAGGGT
>PVKU01010452.1:0-52165 GCA_004027475.1 Anoura caudifer | reverse complement strand
TTTTTTTTTTTTTTTGTTTGTTTGTTTTGTCTAGTCGCGGCTGTTACGTAGTAAGGGGTGGAGCCTCAGGTCTTCCCCAGGGTGGGACAGCCCAGTCGCTGGGTAGTGACACTGTATGTGGGGGCGAGGTCTGAGAGGAGATAATGGCGGTTGCTTTACTCACTCTCAGATTCCAGTTCCTTTCACCGTTTCCCCTTTGCCTGGATTATCTTTGAGTGAATGTGGGACCACCCGGTCAGCCAGCTGCCTTGTGCGGCCTCACTGGTTCTGCACAGTCGCCACCTGTGCACCTGGGGGCTGCCAGCCGCTGCTGCCTGCGTGCCCGTCCGCACCTCCACTTTTTCCTGCCACGACTCCGTCCCTCTTATCGGTCTGGATGGATCATTGTTGGACTTCCAAACAGTTTGATTTTCTGAGTTCTGGTTGTTTTCTTGTTTCTAAATCTTTGTTGTCCTTAATTTTGGTTGTGAGAAGAGGCACAGTGCGTCTGCCTACACCTCCATCTTGGCCGGAAGTGGGTCTATTTATGGCCCCTTTTTTGACATCTATTTTGTCTGATATGAGTATTGCTACCCTGGCTTTTTTTTTCCTATTTGCTTGGGATATTTATTTTCAGTCCTTCACGTTCCATCTGTGTAGGTATTTTGTCCTGAGGTGGGTGTCTTTTAGGCAGCATATGTGTGAGTCATGCTTTCTTATCCATTCAGCTATTCTATGTCTTTTGATGGGAGTACTTAATCCATTTATGTGTAAGGTTATTATTGATAGGTACTTTCTCATTGTCATTTTTCATATCTGTGTTCCTCTCTCTTGTCTCTTTACTTTAGACTTTTCTTATTTCAGTGAAGAAAATATGTAAATTATATATATATAATTATATATACATATATATGTCTTAGAAAAAGTATTATTGCTGAATTTTGTACAATTTGGTGCACAAACGTATATATAACATCCAGGATAATCTTTAAATATGCATAATCTAATCAATATCAGATGGGACATTACTAAATGACTTAATTTTCAAAGCACTTCAGGTTTTATATGGACTTACACTCAGTACAACAAAAATAGGTCTATACCTATTCACTCAATTAAAATTCACCTGTTTTTAGTTTTATTTTCATTAAGAACATCCTTACTGTTATGTTTATGTAAGGTCAGAGTGTTAATAGGAGTGATTGAAAAATATTTTCAAATTTCAGGTCATGTTTATAATACTCTGTCCACAAATAGGTATCAAGTTTCCCTTTTCACCAAATCCTCACCAGTACTTATTTGTTTCCAAGTTATTAATGACTACCATTTTGGCAAGCATGAGGTGATATGACATTGCATTTTTAGTTTGCCTCTCTCTGATAACTGGTGATTTTGAGCATTTTTTCATATGTCTATGGACCACCTGTATGTTGTCCTTGAAAAAGTGTCTATTCAGGTCCTTTGCCCATTTTTGGATTAGATTGTTTGTCTTCCTGCTGTTGAGTCATATGAGTTCTTTACATATTTTGGATATTAAACCTTTGTTCTATCTGTCATTGGCAAATATGTTCTCCCACATGGTAGGTTCCCTTTTCATTTTGTTGATGGTTTCTGTTGGTGGTAATGCAGACAGGTGTAGTGGAAAACAGTATGGAATTTCCTCCAAAAAGTAAAAATGGACCTGCTTTCCTACCCAGTGGTTCTGTTTCTGGGAATATACCCTAAGAATCTTGAAACACCAATTCAAAATAATACCTGCATCCTTATGTTCATAGCAGTGTTATTTATGATAGCCAAGATTTGGAAACAGCTGAAGTGCTCATCAGTAGGTGAATGGATAAAAATAACTGGGGTACATTTACACAATGGACTACTATGCATCATTAAAAAAGAAGGAATTCTTATCTTTTGATACAGTAAAAATGGAACTAGAGAATGTTACACTAAGTGAAATAAGCCAGTAGGTGAAAGAAAAATATCATATGATCTCACATATAAATGGAACCTAATGAACAAAATAAACTAATAAGCCAAATTGAACCGGAGGCATGGAACCATGCCACAGATTGACAGCTCTAAGAGGGGTGGGGAGAGGTGGAGAGTGGTTGACTGAAAGTGAAGGGATTAGTCAAAGAACAGGTATGAATGACCCATGAACATGGAAAATTGACTGTGGGAGTAGGGGCAGCCTGGGTGGAGGGGGCAAAGGAGAAGAGATTGAGACAAATGTAATAGCACAAACAACAAATATTTAGATTAAAAAAAATGGGTATCAGAGCCCTTCTTATTTTTAGAGTCTCATCAGTGTAGAGCTTGGCCAGCATGACACTTATTTTACTTGTTTTTGTTGTTCTCACTCATTTTTATCACTGATACTCTCATCTTTGGGGGAGTATTATAAGCAAAAAAAATGTTCTTGGTTTTCTCTTGACTTAGACTTTGGCTCAATTTCTTTTCAAAGATCTTGACTTTCTTGACATTTGAGTGTTTCTTAAAGTTATATTCTCATACTCTTCCTATACTTATTACTACTTAGGCTCTTTTGAGTCCTAAATGTGTAATTGCAACATCCTATTTGATTTTCAAAACAACATTTCTCCAATATTTTTTTGATAGGATAATACCACCAACTAGTTTCTCAATCCATAAATAAGTACCTATTTGTTATTTCCTTTCACTGAACTTCCACATCTAGCAAATTGGTAATTAATTAGGAAAAAATATTCACTTAGTGTTGCCAGAGAATTATTTTCTAGCATCAGAATTCATTAGAATTCTACTTCATAAGAAAATGCAGAAATCTCCATCACTGTAGTTATTTTAAATAATGTTTGTTTGAAGACTAATTCAGTATTATTTTAAAGAAGGATAAATGCCCTCGGTCAGTGCAGCTCACTTGGTTGGATTGTTGTTGCATAGAACCAAAGGTTGTGAGTTCTATTACTGGACAGGGTATATACCTAGGTTTCAGATGGATGCTTGGCTGGGGACAAAGAGGAGGTTCTTGGTCAGGGCACTTCTGAGAGGCAATGGATTGATGTTTCTCTCACATCAGTGTTTCTCTCTCTCTTCCTTCCCCTCTCTCTAAAATTAATAAACATATCCCTAGGTAAGGAATAATAATACATAATATTAATAAAGAAAAGAAAGATAACTGAAGATGAGACAACAAATATATATGGGGATATGGTAATTCATCACATATACATTGAATTAAACTTAAGGGAGTATTTGCAAATAGCAATGGGAATGAATCTTCCCTGAATTAACTTCATTGCACTTGTAAAATCCACTTATGTTGCTACCACTAGTTAGGAATTCTTTGTTACCAAAGAGTACTGGACTCAATTGTTGTGCTTGCTTGGTGACTCTGTAGCTGGCATGTCTACTGATAGAACAATGGTTTTGAATGCATAAAGCAGTGTGGACATACTTACATCTAAATAGTAAGGGATATGACTTATTTAGTCCCTTTTCTCTCAGGAAGCACTGATGCAACTTTTTGTTATACCTCCCTCCCATTTTCCGTTCTAGATATATGCAAATATATTATATCCCCTTTGCAATTGACAAGAGCTTGACTACCTCCATCTTGCACTTTACCTTGGATATTTCCTTAACTGTCTTAAAGAGACTCTTTTTTTGTGATTGATTAATAGTAAGTCAGTATGCCATAAGAAAGTAATGCATATTTTAAGTTTTGAAAAATATTAAAAATGTAGATATTGATCAAGCATCCACAATTGTCCATTTTTTACCTTCTGATTTGTTTCAACCAGACTTTAGTCAGGTTTTTCTGCTCATTACCGGTCAATAAAATCTGCCTTCCTCCAATCTCTGAGCAAGCACTAAAAAGCAAAAGGTGCCGCCTTATAAGCTTATCATAAGAATTGATTAACTACAGCCAGACACTTTTCTTCTCAGGTCCTGCTAGACATTTTACCTTACTATTCACTTCCCCATAAAAGTTTCTGTTAAAGCACTTTCTATCCCTCCCTATCTTTGTAAGAAAAGACTTTGCTGCCTGATTTTTGAGATACTTCTATAAATATGTATATTTTATCCTTATCAGAGGACATTTTATTTTCATTGTTTTTAGAGGGAGAGGAAGGAAGAGAGGACAAGACAGAGGGAAACATCCTTGTGAGAGAGCAGCTACTGCTTGCCGACCATAGGTGCCCAGACTGGGGAGTGAACACACAACCTTTTGGTTTCAGTACAATGCAACCAACTGAGCCACACCAGCCAGGGTGAAACACTTCCATATTTCTTATAGGGCATTCTCCCTACTGCAAGTCTTACTTTTGAATGCTTTGTCCTTGCTTAAGTCCATATTTGTTTTTATTAAAGAACATGATTTTTTTCAAAATGTAGTAGAAAAACTGTATAAATTATATTTAAAATCTAAAAAGTTTATAAAAACAGATTTGGAACTTCAGCTACCAGTAGTTGGAGCTTATGTAATTCATAATGCTCCTCCTGATTCTAAAAATAAATAGGTAAATAAAAAAAACAAGCAGAACATAAACAGAATCATAGATACAGAGAATGTTTTTGTTTTAACTTTAATTGTATTTTTCCCATTACCACTTAACCCCCTTATTAAAATATTATGACCATATCTTTAACCATATGAAATACTTTCTGAATGTGAAAGGTAAAACAAAAACAGTTTCTAGATGCAAATATAAGAGAATATCTTCATGAAAGAAGAGCAAATATATATGTATACGTACATATATCTCTGTGTGTGTATGTGTGTGTCTTCAAGCAAATTACAAAATGCACAAAAGGAAAAAATAGTAAATTTGACTATATTGATTTTAGAACTTTAACTTAAAGGTAAATTCAGCCTTCTAAATTTGCAAAAATATTTGCAATACCTAAAACTTACAAAGAGTTTACATCCAGAATATATAATAACAAATGATTAATTTATAAGGCCTACAGATCAGTTAAGACAAGATAGAAATCCTAGACAAAAATTGGGTGAAAGAACTGGGTGGTATTTCCACAAAAGATGAAAGAAGATATAGAGTCGCTAAATACATAAAAAGGGTTACAACTTCATAAGTAAATAGGAATATAAAAATTAAAACAAATGATGATACTCTAAAAAAGATTTAGAGTGAAATTTTTTATAAAATGAAACATTTTTAAAGTTTTGGTATGTGAAGAAATAGGGACACATAAAACGTATCAGGGAGGGTAATTTGGTTAATCACATTCAATAAAAGTTTGATACTATTTACAAAATTTAAAGTATATGTTGAATGTCAAAAAATAATAATCTTTGTACCCAGTTCCTGGCACTGAACTTCTAAAATTCTGGAAATTTCCCAAGTCGTAGGGAATATACTTATTATTCATGAGCCCTTAGATCATACCTGAGTTTATGCTAATAAATACATTTATTAGCATAATTAGCATACTTTAGAATGGGGCTGGTGACCAAAAATTAGAACCATATGGTTAGAGGGTTGGGGCGTTGAACTAGCCCAACCTCCAGGGAGGGGAGGATGCCTGGAGATCTTTAATCATATGGTCTTTGGTTCAATCAATGGTGTCTACATAATTAAGTCCCAAATAAGAACTGTGAACACTGAAGTTCAGTGGCACTTCCTGATTGGTGAACAGGGAGAGTACTGGGAGGTGATGCACTCTAATTTGGTGGGGAGAGTGAATGGAAGCTTTACATTCGGGAATCTCCCATACACTGACCTATTTTCCTCTTCTTTGATCCTGACTTTTATGTATTACTATAAAACTGTTATTGAAAGTATAGAACATTCCTGAGTTCTGTAAGTCATTTGAGTGTATTTTCAAATCTGAGTGGGTTTGTTGAAACCCCTCTATACTCATAGCCACTTACCAAAAAATGCAGAAAGCCTTGGGAAACCTGAACTTGTGGCTGGCATCCAAAGCAATGACACTCTTAATGAGGACCATGACGATCTTAACATAGAGAGTTAGCAGTAACTCCAGATGGTTAGAATCCAAATTCTATTACATATAATAAGAATACCATTATTATTCTGCAATAATAACCATAGGTGTGTTTCCTAGAGAATCATATTCCTATGTAGACCAGAAGGCATGTAAAAATGATTGCTAGCAGCATTATTCATAAAGTCAAAATCTACATAAGCCATAAATCCAACTGCCTATCTGAGTACAAAAGATAAATGCTTTATATTTATAAAAGTACTTTCAGGCAATGGAAATTAATGAACTACAACTACATGCAAAAACAGAGGTGAGCCTTAAAAACATCTTAGAATGACAAGCTTATCGCGAAAGAACATGTAGTATTGCACTTCTCTTTATGTATCATACAAATACAGGTAAAATTAAACTGTATTATTTATGAACACATGTAAAGATGTTAAAATTTATAAAAACAAGTAGTGGTTACCATACATTGTAATTTATCTTATTATTTTATTTTATTTTAATTATTTTATTTTATTTATTATTATTATTTTTATCTTAGAGAAGAGACTTTATTAGCTCCTGAGACCAAGATTTTGTTGGGGAGAAACCTATAGTTTCTTAGATAGTGGTACTTTCCATGTTATAATTTTTTCTTTTTTTTTTTATTGTTGTTCAATTACACTTGACTCCATTTCAGTTACACCTCACTCCATTTTCCTCCCAGAAGTCTCCACACCAGCCATCTCCACCTCCCACCCTCAATCTTACTCACTGTGGTTTTGTCCATGTGTTCTTTATATATGTTCCTGAAAACCCATCCCCCCTTTTTCCCCATTATCCCCTCCCACTTCCCCTCTGGTTACTATCAGAGTATTCTTAATTTCACTGTCTCTAGTTATAATTCACTTGTGTGTTTGTTTGTTTTTTTTATTAGGTCCTACTCATAGGTGAGATCATAGGGTATTTATCTTTCACTGCCTGACTTATTTCTCTTAGCATAGTGCTCTCCAGATCCATCCACGCTGCCTCAAAAAAGTAGGAGCTCCTTCTTTTTTTTCTGCTGCATAGTATTCCATTGTGTAAATGTACACTAGTTTTTGATCCATTCATTTACTAAAGGGTAGTTAGGTTGCTTCCAGAACTTGGCTATTGTAAATTGTGCTGCTATGAACATTGGGATGCATTGGTTCTTTTGAATTGACATTTCAGTGTTCTTAGTGTATAATCACAGCAGTGGAATTGCAGGATCAAAAGGCAATTCCATTTTCAGTTTTCTGAGGAAATTCCATACTGTTTTCCACAGTGGCTGCACCAGTCTGTATTCCTACCAACAGTGTACTAGGGTTCCCTTTTCTCCACATCCTCTGCAACACTCGTTTGTTGATTTGTTTGTGATGGTCATTCTTACCTGTGTGAAATGGTATCTCATTGTGGTTTTAATTTATATCTCTCTGATGGGTAGTGATACTGAGCATCTTTTCATATGTCTCTGGCCCTTTTGAATGTCCTCCTTGGAGAAGTGTCTGTTCAAGTCCTTTGCCAATTTTTTAATTGGATTTTTTGTCTTCCTGGAGTAGAGTTGTGTGAGTTCTTTATATATTTTGGAGATCAAACCCTTGTCTGATGTATCATTGGCAAACATATTTTCCCATATGGTTGGTTCCCTTTTCATTTTGCTGATGTTTCCTTTAGCCATGCAAAGCTTTTTATTTTGATGAAGTCCCATTTGTTTACTCTTTCCTTTATGTTCCTTGCTGTAGGGGATATATTGGTGAAAATTTGCTGTGTGGAATATCTGAGATTTTCCTACCTATGTTCTCCTCTAGGACTTTTAGGGTGTCATGACTTATATTTAAGTCTTTTGTCCATCTTGAGTTTATTTTTGTGTATGGTGTAAGTTGGTGGTAGAGTTTCATATTTTTGCATATAGCTGACAAGATCTCTCAACACCATTTGTTGAAAAGGCTGTTTTCACTCCATTTTATGCTTCTGTCCCTTTTATTCAGTATTAATTGACTATGGAGACTAGGGTTTATTTCTGAGCTCTCTATTCTGTTCCATTGATTTATGTGTCTGTTCTCATGCAAGTACCAGGCTGTTTTGATTACTGTGGCTTTGTAGTACAGTTTGATAACAGGTATTATGATCCCTCCAGCTGTGTTCTTCTTTCTCAAAGTTGCTGCACCTATTCAGTGTCATTTATGGTTCTATATAAATTTAAAAAATGTTTTTTTCTATATCTGTGATATATGTCATTGGTACTTTAATAGGGATTATGTTGAATCCATAAATTGCTTTGGGTAGTATGGTCATTTTGATGATGTTAATTCTTCCAGTCCATGAGCATGGTGCATGCTTCCATTTGTTTGTGTCTTCCTTAATTTCTTTCTCCAGTATTGTGTAGTTTTCTGCATACAGGTCTTTTACCTCCTTGGTTATGTTTATTCCTAGGTACTTTATTTTCCTTGTTGCTATATCAAATGGGATTATTTTCCCGATTTCTTTTTGTGGTATTTCATTGTTGGTATACAAAAATGCCTTTGATTTCTGAATATTGACTTTGCATCCCCCTGTTTTGCCAAATTCACTTATTTTGAAGACAAGATTTTTTCATGTAGTATATAAGATTTTCTATGTTCACTATCATTCATTTGGAAACAATGACAGTGTTGTTTCCCCCTTTCCAATTTGTATGCCTTCTATTTCTTTTTCTTGTCTGATGACTGTGGCTAGGACTTCCAATACTATGTTGAATAGAAGTGCTGAAAGTGGACATCCTTGTCTTGTTCCTGATCTTAGTGGGAAAACTTTAAATTTTTGTCCATTGAGTATGATGTTGGCTGTAGGTCTCTCATATATGGTCTTTATTGTGTTGAAGAACATTCCTTCTATTCCCATTTTGCTGAATGTTTTTATCATAAATGGGTGCTGTACCTTATCAGATGGTTTTCTGCATCTACTGATATGATCACATAATTCTTATCTTCCCTTTCGTTTATGTGATGTATTACATTCATTGATTTGTGAATATTGTACCATCCTTGCATTCCTGGAATCAATCCCACCTGATCATGATGTATGATCTTTGTAATATATTGCTAGATGTGGTTTGCCAATATTATTTTAAGGATTTTCATGTCTATGTTCATCAATGATATTGGCCTATAATTTTCTTTCTTTGTTGTATCTTTGTTTGATTTTTTGGTTAGGATGATGCTGGCTTCATAAAAAGAGTTCTGGAGTCTTCCTTCTTCTTGGATATTTCAGAATAGTCTGTTAAGTATAGGGGTTAGCTCTTCCTTAAATGCTTTGTAAAATTTTCTGAAACCATCCAGTCCAGCGCTTTTGTGTGCCAGGAATTTTTTATTACTGCTTCAATTTCATCAGCTGTTATCAGTCTGTTCAGGCTTTCTGATTCTTCATTTCATTTTGGAAGATTATATTTTTCTAGAGATTTGTTTACTTTACCTAGGTTTTAAAATTTCTTGACATATAGTTCTTTGTAGTAATTTCTTACAGTCCTTTGTATTTCTGTGGAATCTGTTGTAATCTCTCCTCTTTCATTTCTGATTTTGTATTTGGGCCCTATCTTTTTTTCTTGATAAGTCTGCTTAAAGGCTTGTCTATATTTTTTATGTTTTCAAAGAAACAGCTTCTGGATTTATTGATCCTTTGGATTTCTCTTTTATTCTCTATGCCATTTAATTTTTCTCTGCTCTTAGCTATTTCCTTCCTTTTACTTGCTCTGGGCTCTCTTTGTTGTTGTTCCTCCCATCCTTGCAGGTGTAGGGTTAGGTTGTTTATTTGAAATGTTTCTATTTTTTTAGGTAACCTGTATCCCTATGAACTTCCCTCTCAGGACTGCCTTTGCTGTGTCCCATATGTTTTGGAGTGTTGTGTGTTCATTTTTATTTGTTTCCAGAAACTTTTTGATTACTTCCTTTACCTAATTTTTAACCCATTCATTGTTTAATAGCATGCTATGAAATCATTCTTATTTATTTTTATGTAGTGAAATATAATCTACACATAAGATGTTCATAAAGCCAATATTTAGCAATATGACTTCACAAAACCAGTAGTCACACAACCACTGCCTGGGACTATACATGGAACATTTGTCAGCATGCAAAACTCCTCATTTGTCCTGTAGTAGTAATAACATTCTCTCTCTAGTCTAAAAATAATTATTATTCTAAAATTTATGCAGTATAACACTGCGGGAAGGCAAGATAGAGGCAGAGTGAATGGATGTCACACTAACCTCTTCTCAGGACCAATCTGAAATTATAACTAAATTGTGGATAAATCATCCAAAACAAACAATTGGACCATAGTGAGAGGGGAGCCTTATAACCCTGGACAGACAGAAGAATCAGCTTCAGCACAACCTGACTCCTAAGTAGTGCAGTAAACTCTAGAGGGTTAGCTGGGCACCCACAGGCTGCAGCTCAAGAGGGATAATTACTGAGCTAGGTGGATCCCCCTGAGGAGAATGGAGTCTAAGCCCTAAGCTGGGATCCCCAGCATAGAGCACCAGAGCCCCCAAAATTATACAGATAACAACTGGTGGCCAAAATCGTCAGGGTTGCTCTTTGCCAGAGACTGACAGCTGCATACACAAAGAGTTGTTCAAATAGCCAAGGCACAAATTTTCATTGATGGCCACTTACCTGTGGGTCTGGCAAAGGCGGGGGCATAGTGGACATAGTGGATGCTGAGGAGAGACTGGGGATTATAGCTCTGGGGAGAGAGCTGAGAGAGTAGCTGCCAGAATCCAAATTTATATTATCACTCATTCTGAAATGTTTATCATATTTTTATATGAAATACTTAAAATGTTTTGTCAATGATAAATTTTAGATTCATTTGATTTCATAACCCCAACCTACCTAATATTTATTTTTAAAGTTTTTCTGTGATATAATAATAACATGAATATCATGCCATAAACATTTTTGTTTTCACTTATTTTATAATTTTATTTAAATTATTGTAAAATGCTAATATTACAGTATTAAACTACATTTTAATTAAATGCATTTTTATAATATTAAAAAATTCAAATGATTTTTTATGTTCCTAAAAAGACTAGTGATTTGTAGCCTACAACAGTCTTTCATAAACTTGGTGGCATAAATCAATTATTTTGAGATGGAAATTCTGATTCAGTAGATTTGGAGTGAGGCCCAAGCATCTGTATTTTTTAAAAAGCTCATAAGAACAACAATTAAAATAAAATTAAAAAAAAAAAAGCTCTATGAAACAATTCAATGTGCAGTAAAGTTTGAGAATAAATAAAATATACAAAAATTTATATTTATTACACTGTTCCCTTCTTTCAGAAGTGTTTGTAATTATCTCCAGTATGAAACAATTTCTTATGATATATGATTTTTGTCCTATTCTCTCTTAATTTTTAGGATCAGTATAACTTCTTGTAGACTATAGAAACAAGGATATTGTAGTTTTCCCTTTTGATTCAAAGATTTTGATTAATGTAAAGAATTCCTCTCCTTTTCTACATTTTTACTTATCTGGAATCAATTGAAAATGATGGCTGGCCTTTCTAATATACATCTATAATATTTATTGATTTTAGAGCAAGAGAGGGGAAGGGGCAGAGAGAATGAGAAAGAGAGAGAGAGAGAGATGGCAGGGGAGAGAGGGGGGAAGAGAGAGAGCGAGAGCAAGAGAGAGAGAGAGAGAGAGGAATGAGACAGACATCAATTCATTTCACTTATTTATGCATTCATTGATTAATTCTTGTATGTGCTCTGACCAGTGATCAAATCTGCAACCTTGGCTATTGAGACATTGCTCTAACCAACTGAATTACATGGCCAGAGCCATATCTACATTTTTATTAAAATATGAACTACTATTTGAACATATGTATCCCCAATTGATTTTCAAGTCTTGACCCTCACTAAGATTTGAATCATGTGCCCATCCAATCAAAGAAGATAAAATTTTGACACTTACTAACAATGGTTTCAATATCATTGTCTGAAAAAGGGTGGGACTCTCTAGAAAGGCTTTAAGGAACGAGCTATTTGGGGACATAATACACGCATCCCAGTCTATTGGGCTGCTGATGATCCTGTCCCCCACCTTCCTGTCTTTTGTGGTGTGGGAATAATAGAGCCTTTGTAACCATGTATTGATGGCCTTAAGCAGTAACAAAAAGCACAAATTTCAAGTCAGTTGGGCCCATGTTCAAACATGTACAAGTACACTTAACCTCTCAGAGCCTAAAATTTTTCATCCTTAAATATAAATCATTGCCTAGAAAGAACTCATTATAGAAATAATCTATTGTATAAAAGGAATGAAAAGGCATCAAGAGTACCTAGGAGAAATATATGATGCTAATTTAATAAACTCAGTAGAGACTGGAAAGACCTCAAAATCTGTGGAGAGAAAGGCTGATTTTTAACAAGAGAACAGTTGTTTTTTTTAAAGACCAAAACAAACAAATAAACAAAAAAACCTGGGAGGAACCATGTAATGCTTTTCACATCAAGAACTAAAATCATAAGGGAAGCCAAGATTATATAGCAGGATTCTAAACAGGCAGATTCTAAGATCACTGTCAAAATTTGCAAAATTTTAACTGGAGGTGCCCACAGAACATCTGCTTTATGGTAAGAACATGATCTATACAAAAATATTTCAATAGAGCAAATATTTTTTAGAGGTGGGATTAACAAATATCTATCCAGCTCCTTCCTTGTGGCACCATTTGGGGAAGATTTTGACTAAGCTTTGTGCCACAAAGAGCACCAACTCTATTGTAATATGTGATACTCACTGAACATGCATGCTCTGTCATGCATGCATAATTTAACTCTCAGGTACTGTTAAATTATTTGCATGTATGGACTCATTTGATTCCCATAATAGCCCTATAAGTAAATATAATTTTTATTCCCTTTCTGTGGATGAGGAGTTTGAGATAGAGCTTATGTAAATTGTCCAAGGTCACTGAACCTGTCTGCAGATATGTAGAATTGACACTGATGATTATAGAATACACACACAACATTTTTTCTGCATTGTAATTTTTCTATAACTTCTTAAGTCATTTTCCTTTTGCTTCACTTAGCAAAAAATAAAATTATTAGATTATCTCTGTGTGAAATTGAGTCATGTTTTACAGAAAAAAAATTGAGTTTTGTAATACTAACATTGTAAAAGTGAATTTTTTGAATACTGACAGAAAATAGGGTTTCAATCCACTTAATAAAAATTACATAAATTGGTAGAAAAAGTTTATATTTTTAAAACTTACAGTCAACATCATTTTACCATCAAAACAAACTCAATATTTGAAAACAAAACAAAACAAAACAGAAAAAACTTCTTTGAACTTTTGACCCCAATTACTTTGAAGTATCTGGCTTCCCCTCCCTTCCTGTTTCTTTCTCTTTTATTTTCCTAATTTCACAGACTAGTCTACAACAGAAATCATGGTAAACATGTTAATATTTTTATCAGAAAAGACAATTGACTTTAAGACAAATGCATACTGTTTTTCCCCCAATTAGCTGATGTTTTTAAGATTTTCAACTAGTTCAAATGCATAAAGGGGGAACTAATTTACTGAGCTCTCTATTTATAGTTTTTATATATTAGTACATTATAGAACATCACTACACAGATATAGACATTCTGCAGATGGGGATCCATCTGTTCAGCCTGATTTTGTTACAAGCTTGTGAACAAAACCCAGGCAGCTACCTTTTGAATTGTGGTTGCCTTAAATACTTCATTTCTATACTGTAGACTCTCAGTATTTCCAGCCTTGACTATTGTTTTCTTTTTGTGACCAAAGACTTGTTTTGCTAGAAAATTTGCCTCCACGTACAATGTGTTACTGTGGGCAGTATTGCCAGTTATATCTTTTATATATTTTTAGAAGATTTTATTTACTTATTTTTAGATAGAGAGAGAGGGAGAAAGAAAGAGGGAGAGAAACATCAATGTGTGGTTGCTTCTCACACACCTCCCCACCCACCAGGGACCTTGCCTACAACCCAGGCATATGATCTGACTGGGAATTGAACCAATCACTTTTTGGTTCACAGACTGGCGCTCAATCCACTGAGCCACATCAGGCAGGGCTTTTTTTATAGAACTTCTAAATGTAAAATAAAATGCCTTTTGTTTGCCCTAAAATTCCCCAAAATAGCATGTTCTAAATCAACACAATGAATGCATACATGTTATCCTAATAATTCCTTTGTTACTTTAATTGAAACTATCTTTTCTACCACAGCTTTTTAGTATTAGTTGAAATGACAAGGCATTGCATTAAAGTTACGGTGGCACAGAATAGCTAAATCTCCTGGACACAGCAGCACCGACACCTGCAAGGCACCGTATGTCACACTCTCTTGTCCTGTAAAGGAGGATCTGGTAGGATGGATGATTCCTAAGCTCCCTCTGAAATCTCTTCCATCTTCTTCTCTAAGTGGGTTAGAACAACAGCAAATATAAAACAAAATAAAAACAAATGATGAAGAGATAAAATTAAGAAATCCTTGCTACCTTTACCTCTACTGGAAGATGATAGTTTTTTGGGGAGAGGGAATCATGTACCCATATTCACAGGAAGAAGACTGCAGAGATGAAACCTTCCAACAAGGGATAAGTCTATGTCCCTTGTCAGTAGTAAATTTATAACAACACAGCTGCTGTTTTTTTGTGCCATAAAATACACTGTATTGAGGACAGAGAGTATAAGAGCATGCATTTTATGGGTAGACAGCTGCTTTACATAGAATAAACAGTTTTAAAGTTTTCTGGAGCAGAGCTTTCTTTCTTTGTGACTAATATGTTTCAGAGTCACTTCTCTCCATTTGCTAATAATCTGTTCTAAGTACCTTTTACCTAAAAGGATGAAAATTATAATCTATTTCATAGTTTCCCTTCCTCTTTCTGCCTCAGTCCCTCTTAAACCAGAGTTTCTCTTGGGAGTTCATATAATGACGGATTCCTTTGAGCTCCTTTGCTCTGCCAATGAAACAGATTTTTTTTATTACTGACTGGAAAGTAATATTATCTCCCATCTCTCTCTCTCTCTCTCTCTCTCTCTCTCTCTCTCTCTCTCTCTCTCTCTCTCAGCTGCCACAAAGCAGAAATTTCAGGGTAAATGAAGTCCCTTCCTTTATCCCCATCCTGGTATACTCATTTACAGGTGGAAGCAGGACATCAGTAAGGAAAAAAAAAGACATTGATTTTGAATGATATAGTTAAATCTCTGTGGAGAGAGAAGCCATCTGCCAGGAAGCTGTAAAAAACCAGCACTACAAGTGCCGATCTTCATCCCTCAGAACTTGCAAATGGTCTTGGGCACTGTCCTTGGCAGGTACAAATCTCTCTAAGAGCATGAGACTCCACTACTTCTGTCAAGCAGTAGAGGACATTGGGGGAAAAGTGAAGTGTAAAACCACAGAACCTGATTGGATCATGGGTTTGACAGGTATATGCTCTGTTTTCTTATTTTTCTTCTTATACACATAAGTCCCATATTTGCTCATATGAAACTAAATTTGCTTAACTTCTGCAACATGCTACCTATTGCCCTCATACCTGATTTCTAGTCCTTACTCTCTTATTCTCAATGTAATTAATATAGTTTTAGTACATTGGCAAATGTACTAAACACATGTGAGCTTCTAAAATATACAAAATATGATGTTTTCACATTTAGGGGATTTACTCCCCTTTTTTTACTTTCTTCTATGCTTGGTTCCCACCTACAGGGTTCCATTTTTTTTTTTTGCCAGTATACTAATTAAACACCTTATGTTTTCTAAAATAATTTAATGAACAAATTTGTTATATGTTAATTTCAGATAGATATATGGCACTATTTCTAAAGTTTGAATTGTGGTCTACTGATATATGCTATTCCTTTATTAATAATAATGACACTTTTTGTAGGACTTCAGTTAATAAGGAACAAAAATACACTATACAAGTATTCATTCAATTTTTCATTAAATATTTATTTTGTTATAATACAAGCATGTAATTTATTATTATAGATTACTGAATCAAATATATAAAAAAAACCATTGGTAGACATGAACGTGAATAACATGCCTCTAAGGGTCTTTGACAGACTAAATAGACACATACAAATACGAATGGCTCTTCTTCTGCTGTAAATGTAGTAACTTGCAAAAGAATGTTTCTCATACTCTAACAAGAAGAACAAGGTAAATTGCCCATAAAATTATACCTTTATTTAAATTGATAAAAGTGCTAATAATTTAAGCAAACATAAATGAATTAAAATCAAGAAAATGATCCCCTTGTAGCAGTAGAGAAGAGACCCACTGCTGCTTTTGCTCTTGGAAAGACAGTGAAAAGGGAAGAGAAACAAGTTGAATGTTTTTATTGTTGAGAATGTTGTAGCATGAGTATTTAGATTCTAGAAAAGTCTGAGGCCCAAAAGGAGTTTGCATCCACCCATCATCACTTTCCCAAAGGTCTTCAGTAAGTACTCACTCAGAAAGTAAGGGTTCAGCAGAAAAAGCAAGAAAAATGCACCTGAGCCCTCCATGTCCTTGAATAGTAAGAAGAGCCCACCTAGGCCCTGTAGAGGAATCCATCTATTCCTCTCTCTCTCCTTCTCTCTCTATCTCTCTCTCTCTTTCTCCCTCTGTCCCTATGTGTATGCATGAGTGTAGTGTGTGTATATATGCTGGGAACCTTCCTGCCTAGTTTCAGGAGCTGTAACCCCACTAAGTGAAAAGGCCCCATGGCAAGGAGACCTGGGGTCCATAAGTCACTAAGGAGAAAAAACTTATCCCCCCAGGAGGAGCACAGCCTCTGCCCCTTTACTTCATGCTGCTTGGCCCTGGAGGATGGCTGGGTAGTCAATGATGGGTAAGATTCCTCAAGGAAGGAACAACCTAAGAGAAGCATAGTTGAGAAGGGGCCATCAGGGAAGAATTTAGGGGATTGTGGAGGAAGGACAAAAGACCCTTACCCCTCAGCTTTATCATAGCCTGAGTCCTCATTCTATCAGTAAAAAGTTTCCTAATCTCTTGGCTGCCTTGCTTCTTCTGCCTGATTCAGGCCTGAAGCAGTGCCAAAGGGAGGTGCAGCCCTGTGCCAGAACCACTGGTTCCCAGTGGGGGAGTCTATCCGGCCTAAGAAAGAAGGCATAAAATCTTGTGAATACTACTTTGCTAAGAATGTCCTCAATTTAAATGCTATGCCCTCAAGCATAAAAGTAGTTTTTTCTCAAAGTATTCTGGCCCTTTGGTATCACTTTACCTATCTGACCCTACTCACAATAAACCCTTATAATTCTTTGAACATTATCTACTCCTTAATCTTTACTGCCTGACAATGATTGATGAACTTTACATATACTCCCTGTAAACTTTACATATACTCCCTGTATTCCTATGCAAACTAAACTCAATAAAAGTCCATTGAGGGAGAGGCTCGAGGCCTTTCTCCTCTGAGAGACTGATCAGCCTTTCCCAAGCAGATCATGTCTTGGTGGACTTAATCTCATTTTTAGTGACCAAGAGTCAAGAGTGCTCTGCTGAACGAGAGAGAGAGAGAGAGAAGATAATATTCTTCCTTATCACAAGCAATGCAATTGTTTATTGTAAAGTCCTAAGGTATCTACAAAAAGTATTTAATTCTAGAAATATTAATTAGTAGTGTTTAGTAGTAGAATTAATAAGGAATTAAGCAAAGTGGCAAGACACAAAGTGAATACCTAAAGTCAAGTGCATTTCTATATGTTGGTAACAAACAATTGCAGATTGAATTTTTAAAATATTAGTTACATTTAGTATAAATAAATGTTACAAAAATAAATAAATTTAAGACAAAATGTGCAACTTGTCCTTTGAAGACTATACCATATTGCTAAAATAAAATATCTGAATGGCTAAAGTGACATATTCATAAAACAAAAACCTCAATAATGTTAAGTTGCCCATTTTCCTCAAATTTGTAATATTAATTACATGCAATCTCAATCAAAACAGAAGCAGACTTTATTGAAGAAAAAAGTGACCCTGAAATACATTTGGGTATGCAAATACTTGAGAATATACAAAGCAATTTTGAAAAAAAATACATTTAAAAGTAATAAAATTATTTCAAAATATATTCTTGATATATATGCACACACACACCATTCTTGATATATATATATATAATATATATATATATATATATATCTCATGGTGAATATCTTGGTGAATATACACCCATTCACCATGATATTCCTCAAAAAATTTCAGTAGTCAAACCAATGTGGTATGGCAGTATAGTACAGACCCATGTTATTAAAAAATATACAATGCACACTGACATTGTCTAGAGGAGTAAAGGAGTATACAGTGTTTAATCAATGTTGTCCACACTTATTTGACTACAGAACCTCTTTTTTAAATCAGTTAACTTGTATTAACATCTTTCCAAAGTAGAGATTAATAGGATATTCTGTGAGGAACTCTGCTGTTTATCTCTATGACAGAGAAATAAAGATATCATCTCTGTGAGAATGTGCATGTGAAAAAATTTATAATGCTGAAATAAAGTACAAAAGTCTATAAGATGGTTTTATTAGATGCTATAATTGCAGTATTTTGACTCCTGCATATGGGAAACATTTTGTTAGATTTGATGAAACCATGACTGGCTAAATATTCACTTTTGTCTTACTGGTGGCAAAGACTGAAAAAAAAAAATACAGTTGAGCCACAATTATTGATCCTCAATAATTATCTTCATAAAAGAATGTGTTATAAAATATCTGGAAAGAAATGCCTTTAAAACATGATCATTATGTTTCCTGCTGTCCATTAATAAGTGATCTTAATTAATAGAGCATAAGTCTTTATGTTAAATATAAAGGCTATTGTGATGGTTAATGATGTGTGCTAACTCGGCTAAGTCATTTATTCAGATATTTGCTCAAACACATTTGTATACTGCTGTCAAGGTATTTTTTAATGAGATTAACACTTAAGACAGAAGACTTTAAAGGAAACATTTCACCATCCATAATGTGGGTGGACCTTGTCCGTTCATTTGAAGGCCTTCAGAAAAAGACTGACCTTCCCTGAAGAAGGGGCCATCCTGCCAGGAGACTGCCTTTGGACTCCAGCTACACCACTAATTCCTTCCTGGGTCCCCAGCCTGCCAGCCCACCTTCCAGAATTTGGACTTGCCAGCCTCAACAATCACATGGGCAAATTCTTGAACATCTCCTTAATATTTATTTTTACATTGATCTTATATCTTTCTGTTTATTTAGAGATCCCTAACACCCATATATTCTCACTTTTATTTCACAAATCTAACTCTCTCCCTTTGTTAAATCTATAAGATGTAATATTCCTTTCAATGTATTATGTAAAAAGAATCCTTTTCATCACTCCACTGAAGTCACTTTATGGATCTTCTGTGAAATCCAAGATGATGTACTTTTTATGCACTAGGATAGAGAGAAGAGGCATGCAATAAATAATTTTCTAACTAAATGTGGCCATTCATAAAACCTTGTCATTCTGATACTAAGCAATGGATATTTCAGCAAGTGACTGTACTTTGAAATCCATCTTGATCTGGATAACCATTTTTCTGTCACCATGCAAGAGAAAACAGCACTACACTATAAGTTTTCTCTTAGATAAAGTGGCCCTGAAACCATTGAATAAATGTCTTTGATGAAAGAGTTCAAACTATTAAACATCCTATTACACTAAGTATCTGGTCAATACCCCTAGGTGCAGTTTCACTTATTACAGTTGGTCAGGAACCCAAACCTTGATAACCATATATTTGTGTAATTGCAAGGTAAAGTTTAGAAGAGGAAAGAATAATCACAATTAGCTGGTATTTTTTATGTTCTAAATCCTTTAAATTTCAAATTTAACTTAAAAATATTTTCCAATAAAGGATGAGTTCTTTTCAATTAAAACAAACAAACAAACAAACAAACAAAACCTGTCTGATGACTTAATTTTGCAACCAAAAGAGTGAGTCTTGTAAGAGAAAGGCCTCTCATTTTTCCTTCCTCCAGCTTTTTCTTATTTCCGTGTGTAATAATTCAGAAAGAAAGCTATGGTGATATTTAAGAATAAAAGTAGAAAGGGAAACCACCTAAAGGTGAGAGAATTCATGATTTTTAACCAAGGAATTCACATTTAATGGGGTACCCCAAACTTCAATTTCAGTAGAGACACACTAATAATTAAGAAATTATACTTTGCTGGTCTTACTCATGGAGTTACAAGAACATCTTCTTTGACATCCTTCTCAGCTAGTTCAGAAAGTCATGAGGGAGGATCTCAATGTCCTACTGAGTGGAGTGTCATCTCTCCTCTCTCCCCCTCTTCTAGTTTTGTATACACTAATTTTTAAATTTCTTACATGCATGCTTTTCTGTGCCTTTTTTTCTTCCTAATAATAAAAGAATCTCCCAAGTTTGTGCTGTGACATTTCTCATTAATCCAAAGCAGGCTACCTTGTTCAAGGTCCAAAGTAATTTTCAGTGCCCTATATTGAGCACCTGAATATACCCTGTTATTTTCCTTATATAAAGGTCACATAAATTGCTATGTACAGCATTTCTTACATGTTCCTGTATCCTCATTTAATTTTCAGTTTCCCTGTCCTCACATTGGCATGCCACAATAAAGGAAGAATATCCTCCTTCCATTTGTGAAATTATTATTTCTATTTAATAGATTCCAAACATGCATGGAGCAAGGAGAAAGGAAAGAATGTCTCAATCACATACCATGGCAAACTCAATATAACCCTGTCATTTTTTTGAAGCATTGATACTCTGTTATTCTAGGATTACTTTCTCCTGAAGACATCCAAAGCAGCAAGACAACAACAAAAGAATGAGCAAATATGAGTCACCTCATATAGTGAATTTGTTCTAACAATACGGCATGCAGGGATAAGTCTGTATTGATGATGGGTACACAGCTCTGCAGCCTCAGTGGCTCTGTTGTGTCCTGTGCTCCCACTACATAAATAAAATGAGTGAGCAATGATCGCTCTGTTTGAAACTGATGGAGAAATTTAGGAAATATAAGAGATGCCATTCAACTCTCCAGTAAAGGAAGGATACATCTGGAAAGGAAAAAGAAAGGAGCTAGTTTACTTTACTAAAAACAGCTGTTAGGGCTTTTAACTGAGATACTGTATGATATCATTCACATCAACTCAATATCTGGTACAGAAACTCAAGACAGCCCTATAAGTTGTTCCAACAAATGATTATAATGCAGTTGATAGAGGGTCCATTCCCAAATCAGAAAAGCAAAGATACTCTTTGTTGGGTGAGAATCTTTTATATGCTAAGCTTCTAGTATACACTTGTATGTTACCGACAAATGTTCTAGTAATTAAAAAAATTGTGAACTTTCATGGTATTTACTTTGTGCCAATTCTTGAAATAGGTGGTATTATTATTTAAAGTTTATAGATTTGGAAACCAAAGTACAGAGAGAGTAATTTATTAGGAGAGAAGGCCAAAGTTGATAGAGTTCTTGGCAGCCATGCTTTCCAAATTATTTTAAAGCAAAAACATATTATATGGTCAATAAATATTGAACTAAACTGAGCTTAGTTTTACCTTGTTTACAATTTTTAAGTGTGGTTTTGACTGAGTTACCTAAATTTTAGTGTGAAATAAAGAGAAAAATGTAATGACAAGATAAAATGCTGTTGTCAGGGAGAGTCCTTGAAACCCAGATCTCTGAAGATCACAATTAAAAGAGAATTCAGTCAACCTTTTGAGAATTCAGTCACCAAAAACAACAGCAAAAAATCCACAAAAAGCTATTAAGCTATTAATGCAATTATTTTAAATATAGATGACAGAAATAGCTATGATGGTTTTATATATGTGATATTTTAGAAAATAACTTCCTATGTGCCTCATAATTTATCATAATTCATTGCCTTTTTTCATATGATATTCTAAGACTACATAAAATATGAAAGCACATAGTTTTCTTTAGCTAAATTCTAACATTTAAGTAATTTATGATGTTGGTTAAAATTTTGAGACTAATGACACCACACACCCACTGGGATGGTGTTAAAGATCTTTTCCATGTGTTAATTTTCAATTGTATTTCTTTTTAATTTTCCACTTTTTTTTTCTGTCAGAGGTTGCTTATCATCTTTAATTATTTCACATGACCTCTTCATAGATGAAGTCTATTAAAATTTTGTGTTATATTGCCAGAAGGAACAGGGCTGGAAGAAGGTAGAAGAAGGTTAAGAGGGCATAAATGGTGATGGAAAGAGATTTGACTTGAGGAGGTAAACACAGAGTACAACATATAGATGGTGCATTATAAAATTGTACACTTGAAATCTACATAATTTTATTAACCAATGTAACCTCAAAAAATTCAAAAAAAGCTTTTTGTTATAGTTGCAAATATTTTTTTCATTCTTTTTTGTTTGTTTGTTTTCTGACGTTGAATTAACCATAGAGAATTGATTGGTGTTTACTTAGTCAAATCTATCAGCCCTTTCAAATATGGGCTCTGTTGTGGATTTACTCATGTAGGTCAGGTTCACATATCTAGCTGCCCATTTGTTATCTACATTTGAATCTGACATAGATACCAGTAATATCTCATTTCATTTCATATTGTTTCATCTTTACCTGCATCCAGGGACTTGGTCACTTTCACCTTTGTTACCAAGTTAGTTTGATCTTAGTCCAGCCAATGACTGAAACAAAAGGTTGCACTGGGAACACCTAGATAGTGCTTGACATGTATCCTTTGAGAGGTGCCCAGTTTCTCACTCCAGGATCTCCATGGTGTCACTGAGGCTGAAACCAACATGGTCTTCTTGCACCTAAACACAAAATCTGGGTGTGTTGCTATTGTCCTCAAGGTGAGTCTGTGATGGGAGGTGGGATATTAGTGGGTGCATTCTTTTCCTTTCTTCCTCTTGAATGTGCCATCATACAGCTCTATTTTATATGACCTGATGAAGGGCCTATGACATTGAGCCATCTGTTGTAGTCAACCCACACAGCCAACACAGTTGTACCCCTGATCCTTGTTCTTGCTCCTTTCCTACCTTACTCCCTCTGTCCCTTACATTTATTTCTCAATCATTGTACTTTCTAACAGAATATGAACACATAAACTTATGCCTTAGGCTCTGATTCCTGGGAGTACCATACTAAGACACATGGCTAAAAAAAAAGCTAATTAACATCAAAATAAGAACTATTGATTCCATAAAACATGTTTTCACATCATCTTCCTTATCTCAGTAAATAGCAACCTCATTTTTTAAGGCCTCAAGCCAATAATGCTGAATAATGATCTTCTCTCTTACTCCACATCTAATCCATGAGCAAATCCTCTTGCATGGTCTTCAGCATACATCTAAAAAACAATCACATCTTCCCACCTACACCACAGTCACTCAGGTCCAAGGTACCATCAATGTTCATTACAATTTTTCATTATTCTTCTAAATGATACCCTTGTTTCTGTTCTTGACACCTATAATTTATTTTCCATGCAGCAGATGAAAGTCTTTTTTAAATGTACATCATATGTCATAATTCTTCATAGTGAACTGAAGACCTTACAGTGGCTTATAAGACCCCATTTGTTTTACACCTTTGTTATTTTTCTGATTTCATTTTCCTGTTACACATCCAATCTTTACCCTTAGCTACAGACTTCCTTGTTGGATGTCAATCAAACATGCCAAACATGCTTCTCTATTGTGACTATTTCCCCATGTTATATTTTTTCTATCTTGTTATAAGGATTTAAATAATCTAGTAATTTTTTAGCATAAAGACTGACATATATTAGGGTCATAATAATCATCACTTGTTATGACATTCTAGAAGAGAAACTGCTATTATTTTTAGTGCCTTGGTTCTATTAGGTAAATGAGTACAATGACTACAACACCAATAATACAAATCAAAAGTCTATGTCCTGAATTTAAGTGAGGAAATATGATGGATTAACCTGAGACTGTTGTCCATAACCTAGAGAGCAGTACACAAATCTTAGTAATTATTTAAAGGTTTAATGTATTCAATGACCTAACAATCACTTTTTTCATATTACTAAAAATGTGTTATTATGTGTTTGGATGACTGAGTGTGTCACAGTTATAGACTTTATGGCATGCTAACATGTCATCACTCTCTTCCTTTCTTCTCTCCTTCCATTCCAATCCCATTATCTAATTGCTACACATGTTATCTGGTTCCATTTCTTTCCTTTTTCCTTCTGGCAATTATTCTGTTGAGTTTTTTAAAAGTCTCTATCACCATTGTTTTCAGGTTCACTTTACTATTTCTCAGATTCTCTTCTTTTTTCTTCTTCTAATAAAATTCTGAGGTTTCTTAACCAGTGTTTGATGGCAGAATTTGGAGTTATCTGTTGCCATGGATACTGTTTCAGCTACTTGCCCACAGGAGGGAGCCCTCTACCTGTTAAAGGGTAGGCTGGCAGCAGCAATATTTTAATTCAGGAAAAGGACAATGGAGAAGGGATCCATTAATAATGGAGACAAAACATGGTTTATTTTCTAACAGTGTGTATCCCTTATTGATGAAAATGTGGCATTTGGCACATTCTCTAGACATAAATAAGGAGCATGCTAAATATGACACAATATGAAAGGCATCTAAAGGCTCACCAAACAAATATTTCTTCTAATTTTCTTCTACCACCCCTGACTGTTGGCATTGAAATGTCAACATAAAATACCTAATAAGAATCTGATGCAATTAGATATCATCTAGGATAGTTATCGTAGGAGAGAAAACATTTTAGATGATTGGTTTTGAAAGAAAGTAAGGACAAAATGGATCAAAACAATGCAGTTCTCCAGAAAATTAAAGAGTTTAGTAAGATCTGTTTAGAAGATTAGAATCCTTGGAACAGAGGAAGCTTTGAGACAATCTCCCCACATTCATATTTTATTTTGGAGAAGTTATGTTGAGGTAAAAACAACTTCATTCAGGGCCAAGGAGTAATTTCTAACACAGGAGACCTGGAAATATTTTTATAGATGTTCCACACTGTCAGCTCCACAGATGTGCCAAGGCTGCTCTGAGATCTTGAGGTCCCTGAACACAGAGTAGATGCTACAGCCTTCCCCGGCAGTAATTCCTGCTCCTTCCCCTTCCCCTGATGGACACACCTGGGCTCACTGCGGGCTGACGGCACAGGACTTGTTACCCTGACTACCCACCTTCAATTACTGGCCAGTTATGATTTCTCTAGTAGGAATCAAATTATGGTTATACATAAGATAGCCAAAATCTATATGTTACCTCCTACAGAAAAAAATCAAAGAAAAAGGTGCTAAAAGTCCTAAAGAAAGTTTTCAAAATCAAACATGAAGAAGAGAGCATTAAGTAGTCAAAGCTGGTCGGCCCAGGAGCACATTTCTCTTAAAACACATAAAACCTAATGCTCTGTGTTTCTTAAGGAACATGATAAATCTTTATCTATCCAAATTACTTTGGAATAAAATTGGCATAAACATAGGACAGGAATTAAAACAACAGCTCGTATTATGTTTGCATAGCTTCAACCACAAATGCTAATTTACCATAAAGTATGCTAGTTAAAATCAAATGATTAGATTATACTCACATAAATGAAATCTAAGTTTCCTTATTGGAAAAAAAGTTATATTTTTTTCCTTTGAAAATGGAAATTTAAGATGACAGAATTTTCATCATTCCATATTGAGTTCCAAATTTAATTACAGAACATATACTAAAAAGGGACCTAATATATAATTTCAAATATAAGTGAAGCAAAGTAAATTTGATGGACTATCTGCTTTGTTTATTTTTTTTTATTTATTATCTTTCTGCAGGATTCTCAGCCTTCGTATTTCTTTCATGTCAAGCAATTCCAATTTTAAATGCTTAATTTTTGTCTATGTTGATGCTGAATATATATTTTATTTGTGTATCTGAGAGTAATTTAAGAGCAAGAAATTAACACTCGAGGCAAAATTCCTCAAAGAAGAATTTAAAGAAAACACTCCCATTACCCCCCCCCCCCAAATAAGAAAGAAAGAAAACAGGTTATTTATTTTCTATTGTACTAGCAGGGATGAAAGGAAGAATTTCTTTACAACAGCAGAATTGTGGCTTTTGCCATTACTTTCCATATTTAAAGCTCTTTATCACAATTAGAAAGCAGAGATTGATTCTTTCTACATTTCATTTGAAGATGTCAGGGAAAAGCAGAAATTTTTTAAGGTAATAATTGCAGCATAAATTTAAATAACAAAACTAATTGTGTGCAAATATAACAAAATAACTATGTAGCTAAGATCTGCATTGAGTTATTAGAGAAAGGACAATGTGCTTTATTTTTAGCTAAGATTTTTGGAGGGAGGGACAAATCATGGGGTGATGTTCATTAAAACCTAATAATTTTCAAATCATGCTAACTACACACAGTGGCTGTATCCTAAAACATTTCATTTCAAGTGCTTTACATGTGCCACCAAAGGTGAAAATCAAAAACAGACAAGAAAAGTAAATTATATGATGGGAACTGGCTACTAAATAACTTGCTCATATCTCTATGTAAAAGAACAAAAACGCCACTGACCACTCTCACAATAAACACTAATATCATGGAAGTTTAATGAGTGTGGCTGTTTTAAAATTCTCATTAAAATGTCACAATTTACATGACCACACAGTCAGTCCACTGGTCTGAGCTAATTACATGTTCACACATGCAACACTGTAAACCTAGCCTTGTTTTGAAAAAAAATACACATGCATAATATATATGTTTAGATATATAATACATGCATAAATATATTTATCCTTTGTTTATTCTGTATCTAATTAATCCATTTTTATTAGAATCTGTTTAAATAATTTAAGTTTGCTAGGTAACATCTACAACTTTAAACTCCTTAAAACTGACTTTGATCTATTTTTTTAATGGAAGGGTAAAAACTACTGTTAATAATCTTTTTGTGTTATAGTTGATCCAACTACCAAAAATATTTTTTAAACATGGAAAAACTTAAACAATTACTTACAAAGTCTGGGCCTTGGACAGTGAGTTACTGACTTGACTCTTTTGGCCTTCCCCATACCAATCATCAATTACACATTTCGCTTTTGAAAACTAAGGTGAAAATCTAAATTAAAGCAGTTTTTCTCACTTATCTTACTTTGCTTTCAAGTGTTAGAAAAATAATTTATCACCTATATTACAATTTTCTTAATAGGTTATTTAAAATCAAGTTTAGTTTTATTAAAAAACTATTTAGTTTTCTTTTCAACGTGAAATTCTCCATATTTGTTTAATGCATAAAAATGCTAAGTGAATGAAATGCGTGCAATCTCTTTGCACTCACCCAACATATCTGCTATGATCTCAGATCAGGATAAAAGGAGTTTGACATAAAAAAAATGGTGTCATTTCATTGTAAGAAAGTCTGAAGTTTTATTTATTAAAAGATATAAAGATTTTCCTTCCTTCCTTCCTTCCTTCCTTCCTTCCTTCCTTCCTTCCTTCCTTCCTTCCTGTCTCCCCACCTCCCATCTCTGTCTCTCTTTTTCTTTTGGAGCCAAAATTGTTAACACACCTATTTTGGGGAGCTTTATATTGGGAATGATTTCCCATGCCTGCAGGTTTGTTGATCTTCCACGTATTTGCTACTTTCCTTCCAATTAGTAATATTCCAAGTTGTGTGTGTGTGTGTGTGTGTGTGTGTGTGTGTGTGTGTGTATGAAGAGGGTGTGTTCCATATTCTTAACCTTGTTACTTTTTCTTCATTGTCAACCCTTCACTTTGCTGCTCCTTTTCCACTTTACCTGTGCTTTGGCATGTGATAAAAGCTTCTTCAGCCTCCTTTTTCTTGGACAGTCCTCACATGAATCCAGGCATCAAGTCCTCTTCTCCGCCTGCTCTGGACTGACTCCTGATAATACAATCCAAACATGAACCCAACCCCACCTCCTTGCCAAACTTCGACGTAAACTTGTGCAATGAGAACATTAACTATCTTTTATAGGTACAACTGTGATATAGCAGGTTTTTAATAGTAGCCTAGTTAATCTTTGGAGGAAAACATGCCAGTTTTTCTGCAGAATTATTTAAAAGTAATTGATGCTGTTTTACAGATCTACTGAACCCAATGTGCATATCATTACAGTTGCTGCTGCATGTAGTCCTTGGATTTCTTTATATTTGTCTTCCCTGCTGCTCTAGACTACAGGTTCTTCGAAAGTAACATTTGTTTTTGTTTTTATATGCCCATTAGTCAGAACTATACCAAGCATATAATAGACTCTTAATAAATACGTATTGAATGAATACTCACAATAACACAGTAATGAAAGTATCATTAACACATTTTAAATTGAGAAACTCATAAATGGATGTCAGTAACTGTCTCTAGTTCTTATAAAAAATAAATAGTAAAACAGACATTAAAACTTAAGTATGTCTGACCCTAACTTGTTCTTTTTAGGGTTTTGTTAAACCATATAAGACTTCAGACTCTGTTTTCATTGTTTACAGGACAGGATTTATACTGTCAGTGTTTTTGTTCTTGCTGTGGTTTTCATTTTTATCTGACATGCAAACTCAAAAGAGAAAATAATAATCTTTTAATTATATAAGAAAAATTAAACTGAATGGGAATATTTGCTTTGAATTTTCTGAACAGGGAGGATCATTATTTGGATAAAATCAAATCAGGAAAGTGATAGTAAATGGTAATGATAAATTAGAAATGAGATGTGCAACATCATATTTAAAATCAGAGTTCACAATACTAATCACACTACTATGGAAAAGAGGAAGGAAAGAGATGTTGAAAGTAGCCTCCTATTTTTCCTGGGAGAAATATCCCTAAAGCATTTACTGTGATTCTGAATCTGCTGTCTTGCTTTGCTTTTATTGCTGCTCCTTTTCCCAACACTTCAAAAATGTGGCTATTGGGAAATGTTATTACATTTTATGCAGTTTAGCTGGCCTTTATTAAAGGCTAATCAGCCTATGTAATCTATTTTATATGTTTCTGTACCATTTGCTGAATTGTAACGTCTCAAAATAACATTTTTTAATATCTTTACCAGTATAATCACTAGTAAACTTGTGAATTTAATAAAAAAAAAACATTCAGTGTTCATGTCCTCAAGCATTCATGAAATTACGTGAAAATAGCTGCCCAGGGATTACCATATAGAGAAAAACTTTGTGTGCATTTTGTGGATACTGGCAAGGGTAGAAAGCTAGTCTGAAACAAACTGAATAGGACACTAACAAACACACTGTGTTTTTGGAAATGTGTTTCAGTTAAAGCTTTCTTTTTGTGAGCACGTAAATGTCCTTCCAATGGAACTGACCACCATTACTCTGCCTTGTGTGGAGCTAGTATTTTAGAGAATATCGCTAGTATAGCAACAATACCCCTGAATGCTTAGTGGTAAAAATGCTGAGAGCAAAATACATTTTGACCTCAATTATAAAAAGTTGTGTAGAAATATTTTTGCTTCACAATATAATCAGTGAGTTATAAGAAAATGGGTCTTTCTCTGCCTCTTCATCTCTCTCTTTCTCTCCTCTTCTGTTCTTTCCACTTCCTTCCCCTCACTCCCCCTCTCCTCTATTTCCACATAGATAATAGTAGATACAGATGCAGCTCAATAATGAATACATAACTTTATATTTGTTTTGAAATCACTAAGCCAAGAAGACAAAATAGGAACATTGAATGTGTATATGTAATTAAGTGTATTGAGGCAGAAAGTGTAAAAAAAGTACAAGAAATTGCATTATGTCAAAAAGAAAACAAAATGGGTGGCAGATATTGATTTAAAATTCTAATTACCTTAAATATTAATTATGCTGGAAATCCATTTTGTTTTAAACATTGCTTTTATAATATATAGTAAACGTATATGCTGTAGAATTTTCACAGTGAAAGTAGTTTTCAAATGTGTTAAAATATTTTTTCTGTATTTTCTTATTTTGTGGTGACCTTTCACCTTAAAATAAGTATACCAAGGTCTGTCCAGGAAGTATCCAGCAATGTAATATTAGAGACATTTATTGAAGAAGATAAAAGATACAAGAAACAATATACATAAAATAATAATGTTTGAGTCCCCTTCAAAGTAGGCACCTTAAGACCTCACACAGTTCTCTCATCTTTGTTGATTGTGGCCCCTACACGTTCAATATTCTCAGGTGTTCTGCTTGTTTCAGGCCTTCCAGAATGTGGATCACTTTCAACAGATCTTTGACCATCTTTGAAGTGTTTGTGCCACACTTTTATTTGCACTCACTGTATCGTCCCAAAAGCCTTCTGAATCATCCAAAGAGTTTCTGCGGAGCAATGTTCAAGCTTAATGCAAAAATTGATTCAGATTTGTTGCTCTACTCACTCAGTCATTCTGAATGCAACAACCACACAGTACACATGCTCACTCAACAGCATCTACCACCCCCACTGACTAGTACAGTGAAGTCATCATTATTCATGCATGCACATTCTAGCCCACTCTCCTTGGCTGCCAGATTATATTGATGCCATGCAAACTGTTCTTATATTAGCAATGGCTGGACTTTTCCCAGTCAGATCTCATTGTATATATCTGTGTAGCTGCACATCTCCTAATTTTCAATTGTTGAGAAAAATTTCTGCTATTTACTTTAAAAATGACTTATGGACCCAATTTTTAAGTTTCTTTCACTTAGCTCTAGAGTGATGTTTCCTTCCATGAAAAATTTAGAGAGTTTGCCAAAAGATTCTTTATTATTCTGCTGCTTTCTAAATAGTTCAGCAGGCATAAAATCATCTACCATACTACTTTCAAAGAGTTACCTGAAATTATGATCTATATTTTCACTTCTCAGTATTTTAAATAGCTTTACAAAGATTATATTTAAATCTATATTTGAATATAAATCAGGTATATCAACAATGGAAAATACATGTGGACCTCATTATATATACTGACCTGTATTAGCAGCAGTCGGGCAGATCTGCCTTGTGTATGGTGCGGCCGATGTGG
This sequence comes from Anoura caudifer, assembly GCA_004027475.1. Taxonomy (NCBI): domain Eukaryota; kingdom Metazoa; phylum Chordata; class Mammalia; order Chiroptera; family Phyllostomidae; genus Anoura; species Anoura caudifer. The sequence goes on along the minus strand of PVKU01010452.1, from coordinate 21,165 downwards.
CTGCCCATCTTTACTGAGCATGTAGAGTCTGCCTGAAGGCAAACCAAAACATGACTGGGGAACGTAAAATAAACTGACAGCATAAAATTAAATTAAAGTAGTGATTTCTAATATATCTGGCTTACAAACTCTGCTTACCAGTTTAAAATGATTTAAATTAGTTTACTTTCAAAAGTAGTAACATTTTAAGCAACTGCTTTTTTGTCCCTTAAATGCAAGCTGTTTGTACATTTGACTTGATATTGAATCAAATGTTTCCCAGGACTGCAAGTCAGTTCCACATTTCAATTTGAAGGTGGTTTTGCATATGTGAATAAAATTTTTTTTAATGAATAGGTTTTATTTTTGGAGCAGTTTTAAGTTTATAGAAATTGAACAGAAGGGACAAAAAGTTCCCTTAGTTCTCTTCCTCCCACATTCTCTTCATTATTAATATTTGACATTGGAGTGATGCATTTGCTACAATGTAATTCAAATTGATGAGCCAATACTGATAAATCATTATTGACTAACAATAACTAATATTGTTGCCCTTCCCGTTGTCCCACATTTCTCTCAGACTCTGTTGTGCATTTCCTTCCACATTCTTTTTTTTTCTGTTCTTCCAATTGCATAATCTCTATCAATAAATCTTCATATAGTTAGTTATTTTTCTATCAGTTCAAAAATATTCTTGAGTTGCTCTAGTGATTATTTTTTTCATTTCAGTGATTTCACTTTTCAACTCCAGAATTTCCATTTGGTTCAGTTTTATCATTTCTATCTCTTTCTTGATAGTCTTGGAGATGAGACTTTTTCATCACTGCTCCCTTTACTTCGTGAGCATTGTTCCTTTTAGCTCTTTTACTGTATCTGGAGTCGTTCCTTAGAAGTGTTTGTTAAATCTGAAAGGGTTTTCACAGGGAGTTCCTCATCTGCTGCCTTTTCTTTTCATATTGTATATTTTATAATATTCTGCTAAAATTGGACATTTTAGTTCATTTAGCTTGCTGTTGCTTACTCTTTTATTTTTGACTGGCAGGGTCATTTTAGTGTAGTCTGTCCTCCACCATCCCTAATGGTGTGAAGCTCTGATATTGCACCTCAGCGGACACTTCAGCGTGCACACAGTCACCTGAGATGACAGTGTAAGCTTCAGTAGGACTCTCTTTGTCTCGTTTCCTGGTCACACTCAATGTTAAATTCATTAGTTGCCAGATGACTGCCCTATTAGTTTTGACATTATTCTGCACATAAATTGCTCCACATTATGATCCAATTAAATTTTATCTCTTTTACAAGGGTAATTTTTGAGCACAATGTTTAAGTTATGTTCTGAACCTAAGAGATCTCATCTTTTCTATTTATTGCTCTTATTATCTTTTAAAACTAGTGGGCTGTGGTTTACCTTATTTGCTCTCATGAAACTACTAGTCTCCTCTTGTCACCAAAACGTCACCCTTTCTCCACTTTTTTTTGAGAGTAGCCATATGTTTGAACTTCCATAAGAGTCTGTTTCAAACATAACCAGTTTCTCTAAAGTAAACCTCAGAGCTTATTGTACTTCATTAAGGTTTGCATCTCCCTCTGGAAAATATCTCTGAACTGTGGCTCTGGAGCTGGAGCACGCCGAGTGACTCCATTGCTTTAGGAGGGCAGAAATGGCTGTGCAGGAGCAGTGGCCTCTGGTGTTCTTGGCTTGTTAGTTCCAACATGGAATCTTGTCCTTATAAACAAGCTGGGGCATGGGCCATCTGGCTTTAGCATCCTCCTCATGATATGCCCTTGGAATTAAAGACTGTGTCCTATGGCTAGAAGTTGGATGTAAGAGGGAGTGTCCCACCTCTCAGATGCATTCATCTGGAAATTTGCCTCTGTAGGGACATGAAATGCTGGTACTATACACCCTGGGAAGACACCGTAGCCCAGGGCTAGGGAGGGAAGAGCCCCTTGTTCTTGGCTGCTCCTGCCTGGAAAGGAGTTTCTGTTACACCATCTGGGCACAGAAAAGCAAGGGAGCATTGTGATTCAAGCACTTCTGTCTCTTGGTATTCTTACAGAATTGTAGTATACGTTCTTGAGTAAGTGTTTATTTATTTGCTGTACACCCTTAGGGCAATTTCCAGGAAATTATTAATTTTAATACTTTTTACTGTTATTCTTGTTTTATTGGTGAGGGCTGCACAGAGCACCTCATGCCTAATTCTGGAAGTGGAACTCTACAGTTCATGTGATTTAAGTTTTCTTTTCTTTCTTTTTTAATCATTTTTTAAAATTTTTGTTTGAATACATTTGTCTTCATTTTCTCACCACCACTTTCTGCCACTCCACACAACCCCCCACCTTCCATCCTTAATCCTACCCGCCTTTGGCTTTGTCCATGGGTCCTTTATAGATGTTCTTTGATGACCCTTTCCCTTCTTTCCCCCATTATTTCCCTCCCTCCTCCCTTCTGGTTATTGTCAGTTTGTTCTTTATTTTAATGTCTTTGTTTATATTGTGCTTGCTTGCTTGTTTTGTTGATTAGGTTCCACTTATAGGTGAGATCACATGGTATTTGTCTTTGACCTCCTCGCTTACTTCATTTAGTGTAATGCTCTGGTACTGGCATAAGAACAGACACATAGATCAATGGAACAGAATTGAGAGACCAGAAATAAACCCAAGTCTCTATGGTCAATTCATATTCAACAAAGGGGGCACAAGCATAAAATGGAGTAAAAATGGACTCTTCAACAAATGGTGTTGGGAGACCTGGACAGCTACATGCAAAAAACTGAAACTCGACCACCAATTTACACCATAAACAAAAATAATCTCAAGAGTGATTTAAGTTTTCAAAATGAAAGGTAGTCTTATCAATCATATTTATATATGGTATGCTAATTATAATAGAATTGAGCCCCAAGATGCTTAATAATTGTCTAAATTTGAAACTAGTGAAAGAGCAAGAACTATAATTGAAGTTGTTAATCTTCCAATGTTTTTTCTTCACTGCATGCTATTATAAACTTAAAATTATACAATATACAAAATTGTTGCATTTAAAATTATGTATTTTTAAGAGAAGATTTTACTGCTGTTGACTACAATTGTTTTTGCATAGAGGCCAATAGAGGTCTCATTAGACAATTATTTCAAAGATTAATTGAGACATAATCTCATTATTCACTACATTAATTACCTGCATAATATACTCTCTTGTTTATATGATTATTTTGTAGCTGCTGTTTTTTTGTTTGTTTCTAATATGAGTATAATTCTAATTCTGTTATTTCAAAAGAAGTCTAGTGACTTTTGTGATATATAGTAATTTATGAGTTGGAATATCATGCAAGAATGCTATCTTACTTGTTTCATCAAAGATCTCTAAGCAAGTCTCCAAATAGAATAAACAAAGATTATTGAAAGTGTAAGTTTACCATGAAGGCTGAAAGATAACACCAACACTAGTAAAAGTCACAATAGTTGTCAAATTTGTCTGTAAAAATGGACTACACAATCATGGTAGATAAATAGATATGTTGATGCAGATATATACACAGACTAGAGCTTCTCAACTAAGGGCAATTTTGTCTCCTGCAGGGGCATTGGCAATCAGGAAGAAATCAGAGCATATTTTTACAACAAAAGGTCACCTAGTCCCTGTGTCATAGTGCCGTGTTTGAGAAACCTGTTGTAGGAAATTATGAGAACAAGCAGAGGCCGCACTACAGTATTGCCACAAACTTATTCAGCTCATATTTCTTTTTTATATACCATGGACCAAGCACTGTCTTAGGCTTTTGGGAATTCAGTGCTGAATAAAATATAATCAGTTTCTTCATGGAATTCATGACTTTATAGAGAAAAGTTTGTTTAAAAACACCTGTGGGCACCTGAGTAAAAATCTGAGAGTGCTGAACACAGACTTTAAAGCACATGAATGACTTCTGCTCAGTTTTATGGTCACCTAGCTCATGGAGAGCTAACTTAAATTTCACTTTTTCATGACACAAAATATCGAAGAAAAGAAAGATGTCTTATTTTGAGCTTGTTTTGTTCACTGAGTATTTGGATCTGTCTCTAAACAATCAGAGGATCAAGCACAGGGAGTTCAATATTAACATTTAACAACTAATTTGATTTCACAATTAATAGAGAAACATCCTAAGTATTTTAAGAGGGAAGGGGAAACTGGTGTATAGATTTTGGTTCAATAATAATGAGCCAGAAACAGAGCAAGGTTGATATACCATGAGGTTATCAATTGCCCTTAAGCTTCCCACCCCATCCTTATGTACTTTTATTAAAGAGAGAGTGAGAGGAATGAAATAAGAGTTATTAAGGACAATGCAAACTATTTCTCTGTAATGCCTATAGACAACTTGTTAGCATCCTTGGCCTTACACAGTCAGCAGCAGAATGGGTAGCAGCAGTGATTTTACTCAAGTCTAAATTATGACAACAGAGCTGTGTTAGCACTGTTGTCAGATTTTGCCTCCACGGTTTACATGGCTATACCTCCAAAAGGTTAGAGGAGGAGATCAGGAAACTATCAGATGATCTGCAGTAGCCAAGGTGTTCTGTGGCTACTCCAAGAGTCTGAGAAGAAATGGAGTCTCTAAAGAATACCTGAGACAAATAATTGAAACAGGTATTTTAGTTAATATGCTTTTGCTTTACTTTCTAACTCATGCAGTATAGAAACATTTATTTGAAACCAATTTTTCTCCTCTAGTATATCTTCTTTCATTTACAAAACTCCCATTAAAAGAAGACAACTGAGCTAATAAGATGAATAAATTTTTGCATGCTTAAATCTACCATAACATTTTTTCATATGTATAAGATGAAGGCCCATTAACCCATACATTATATTCATTATTACAACAGGGATGCAAGCAGGATAAAAGTGAAAACACATTATTTGACTGCCTGGAAATCATAGTCTGAAGATTAACAATACATTACTGATTTTTTTATTAGAGATCTCTGATCTTCAATCTTACTGCCCTAGGACTTATATTTTCATTTAAAATTACAAAGCTCCCCACCATAACATGCACACATCAAAAGCAACATTCAATAGTGTTATCATGAATCTTATCATTATGGGCAGTCATTTTGTATTCTTTCAGTATGATAAGAACCTAAACACAAGGTTACTAGATGAAAGAGTATAATAGACAATGTTGTTTTAGATTTTGTATTTCCCCTAAGAATCTAATCAAATAGAAGTTACAGTAAATAAAAGAAATTACTAAATACTTAGAAGAAAAAAAAATCCCATAACACTAAATCTCTAATGTTTTGTCACTTGATTTGAACAAAGGACATTTTTTAATTTTTAAAAATATGTTTATTGATTTTAGAGAGAAGGAAAGGGAGAGAAAAAGAGAGAGAGAGAGAGAGAGAAAGAGACAGACAGACACACATTGATTGCTCTCCTCCTACAGAAGTCCCAGTGGGTGATCAAACCTGCAACCTAGGTAAGTGCCCTGACTGGAATCAAACCCGCAATGTTTTATTGTACTGGATGAACCACTCTCCAATCAGCTGAGCCACACCAGCAGGCTAAACAAGGGAATTTTAAGAGATCTTTCTAATATTTAGAGCAGAAATAATTCCCAACACCCTATTTTATCACAATCGTGCAATAATGCATACTTATGATATTTTAATGGAATTTCAACTAAAGAAGTCTAATTTATTATATCCTTAGAGAATCATGTTTTCTAAACATAAATGTGAGGAAAAAACAAAGAAGCATTCTTCAAATCTTACCTTTTGGTAGTACAATGGAGAAATTAAAATTGAATGTTTTCTTATCCTGACTACTATTATTCCACTAATTGATTAATGTAACATTTGAAAAGCACCATTAAAAGATGCAAACAAAACCAATCTTGAATCATGAGCAGAATACATTTAAATTAAACTTTTAATATAAAGAAAATTATCTCTAGGAATAAAATTTACTTCCGTGTTGCCTGGAAGGAAATACAAAAAGAAAAAAAATACAAAAGGTATACAACAATTTAATTCATGAATGAAAAGTGCTCAGTTTATCTAGACAGTTCATCAAATGTTTATACACACTAGATAATTTATTTTGTAGATGTTTATATAACATTGGGTATATGGATAATAATATTTTTCGTAGTATAATAACAGATTTAGACACAGCTTTCATGTGGCCATTTATTTCTAATTTTTCTGACGAATTACAAAGGATAAAGCTTGACATGCCAACTCATAGTTTATGGAAGCTATTTCTAGGATATACTAAAATGTATTTGAGACACGTACTTCCTGGCCCTCTGTTCCCAGGGTCAATAGGGAATGCATTCAGGATAAAAAACTCAATCTGACATAATAAAATTTAGATTATTAGGATTATAAATAATTAGTTTGACTTTTGGGGACTAAATATTTCTTATTTTAATTGCATCATTTAACATTTTAGGATCAATTTATGAAAAAAATTGAAACTGAGAGGTTGTTAAGGCCTGAAGAAGAGATTCCGAATTAATTGATTGAAAGAAGACCCACTGGTGCAGGTGTTACCACTTATATTTCTTTGAAGAATTTAAATAATTTTGCAGGAAATGTGATGACTATTCTACATGAACAGCTTTTATTCTGCTCCAATATGTATGCAGTTGAACTAGCCAAACTGTGGTGTATGTAGCAGGGTTTAGATTAATTTGTTTGGAAAGATTTTAAGGAATAAAGCCTCTCATTGATCGCTTAGAATGGCCACTGAATGATTGATTTTAAGCAGGATTATATTGCATTGTACCGCTAAAGTAAGTATCTTATTTTGGATTTTTTAAACATAGATCCCAAAACAAGAACTTAGGTACATTTTCAAGATGTTATTGCAGGCTTTGATTCCAAATTCCCCCAGATATTTGAAGAGTCAGAATGCCTCTCAGAATGGCCCATATAGTACAGGAGATACTGGAGTTCTCAATTAAAGCCTCTGTTCTCCATTGCTTGAGGATTGTCTCCCAGAGTAGTAACACCGTTGTACTTCTGGGCTGTACTTGCAGACAAATTAAATCAAGACAGAATATTGGAAGATGCAATGAGCTCAAATTCAGACAATAGCAGCCCAAGATGAGCTAAATCATTGTTAATACAGGCAAGTTCTACAGTGAGTTTAGAAGGAAAAACAAAACAAAAGAAATGTACATATATACACAAATATATGTATTTATATAAATATATAAATGTCTATTTGTATATAAAGAAATGTGTATATGTGTGTATATATGTGTATGCATAGACACATGCACATATATATATATAAATATATATCTGCCTTTTTTATCAGCCTACCTGAATCCTGAGGATTGTCTCCTAAAACAAAGGCTTGAGGGTATTTTTTCTTCCAACAATTGCAGTTGTTTTTGAAGGCAATCCTAGGTGACACTAACATGAAGGCACCAGCAAATAGTACTGCTCTTTTATTAGATGTATATTATTATATCTGAAAGATTTACCAAATATTGATTTATAAATAAAAATTAAATTGAGTCATTGACCAGTTTTACATCATTTCATATTATAATGTTCTCTAATAGGAGCAGGGGGTTACATTTCCTATAAAACTTAGTTAAACCACCAGACTAGTTATTCAAAATATTCAATTGATGTTCTGAAAGCTGTAGCTTTAGAATTTAAAAAAATGTAATTTTAAGAAAATAGCAAACAAATAATTAGATCCATAATTTGGAATAGAGAATAAATTATAAATATTTAATCATTACCAAACACAGTCAGATTGACAGCTTTCATCATTAGGGAAAAGCTACCACTTTTGGTTATATCTTCAGACTGGGGAAACTATCAATTACTATGTGCAGTAGAATATCAGATTATTTTAAATTAAAAATCAGCTGAAAGAATTTCAGGAGGTTAAACTTAAATAGCCAAATAAATGCTTATGCTTCCAATATTATCTTAATTAGGTAAGTTCTTTTGTAGGTCTCCCCAAAATTTAAAATTTATCTTTGCTTTGTATTTTATTCCATTTATTGGGGTGACACTGGTTAACAAAATTATATAGGCTTCAGGTGCACAATTCTGCAACATAACATCTGTACACTTTAAATGTCACATGAAGAAATCATTGCCTACAGCTTGGTTAGAATCAGACTTAGGTAGGTACTACAACTTTAACATCAAAGAACCAATGACTATATTTAGTTATTAGATACTTTTCTACCCTTCAAAGACAAAAAAAAAAAATGGTCTTGGCACTTGAGGATACCACAGTTAAGTTAGGCAGATGGGAAAATAGACAAATTATAACAATTAGATATCCTAAATTAAAGTACATGAATGTGTAAATTCCCATTGGCAGTCAAAATAAGGGGTGCAGAGTCCATGATGGTATATCAGCATTCATATTTATATACGCTGTCTTATTTTCAATGAAAATTACTATTCTCGTTGAACTCTGCTAAACTTAATACTTTCTCCTCACAGCTATCTTTTCTAACAAATATTCAGTGTTGTTTTATACCATCTGACATAGTAAAAAGGATATCATTAAATTCCTGCCCTGGTCTTTTTGGCTACAATTAGGAAAAATATAAAGGATAGCTTATGTTAGTTTAGCTGGAAGTTGTGTTCAATCTTAAAAGTACTTTATCTATGAATCCCAGAAATCTACATATTTTATAAAACCATATCTTAGAAGCATCCTAGTTATGTTATCATTGTCTAAGGTATTTAAAAATTTAATAATCACTTTCAGTTTTTATATTAAAAAGCATAACTGGTAGGTATAAAATAGACAAGTAGATGTTAAGAATAGTAGAGGAAATAGTATAAGATGGAATAGAATAGGAGGGAAGAGGGGCACCTGGTAGAAAGGAGCAAAGGGGGAAAACTGAGACAACTGTAATAACAATCAATCAAATATACTAAAAATTGTGTGAATGGTGAGAGTTAAACTTTAAAAACTTAAAACTTTACAGTGTAACTTAACTTTACACTATAAAGTTCAATGCTCTTTTGATTGAAATTGGAAGCTACTGACTTTTATTTCAGATAAAATAAGAAGGTTGCGGGACCAAGGACCATCTATATTTCATTCACTGCTATGTTAGTAGTACAATACCTGTATATAGTGTGCTCTAAAATATTGTTGAATGACTAGTCTAATCAGTTATTAAAATAAAAAATATAATTGTATAAAATTAAATATTAGTAGAATCAGTAAATGTATATTTTAGTAAAGGAAGAGAACTGACATAAGCATGATAAGTTGTTATTTCTATCAGAATACAGATATTACAATAGCCAATAATTCCATGAAAGTAACTGTATTACAGTTTTAGTGGAAAAAGCCTTACTTAGTACTCTCTACATATTTATTTTCTAAATAATGTGCATATTTTAATACGCAACTAGTTTACTTTTGCCAGTTGAGTAGCTATACGTTCACTCTATATTCTCTAAGCTATATAATTTTAACAATGTATACACAAATGTAAAATATACCTTTCACTAAGAGAAAATTGAATATTTTATTCAATATTTTCATCTTAGTAATAGATCCCAGTATAAAGACTTATTTGAGATTTACTTTGGTGAATGATTCAATTTGTCTATCCTACAAAAATTCAGCAAATTCTTTCAACATTTCAAACATAGAAGTTTTCTTCTAAATATCTTAAACTAAAAAATAGCCAGGTTGAAGAATTTTCTGAGTTCTTTTTAAAGACCTGTGCTACTTTATTTTCTATAAATGACTACTTGATAGAGTGATTTCTTCATCTATGATTCTTTGAACACATTTCTCTTATGCGCTTTTATATTCTTCATGTGTTTAGCGCACTAAAGTCTATTTTTATGCCTTAGGGTCTCACCACAATATTAGAGTCTATAAATCAAGATTTGATACCTTTATACTGTGTCTATAAATACTTAATTTATTATTTTCACTTTCATGTATTTATATATTTACTATCCTACTTGATTATGACAGATATTTTATTATGAAAGATATACAGATACATCTTTAACAAAAACATTAGATGCATGCAAACAATGACAGATGCAACTACTTTCCTATAACCAAAGAAGCCAACAACCTTTGTAAAAAACTCTACTCTCTTTCTTTTAAATAAAACAGACTTGATCTGTTGTTATTTTTTCTTATTTTACTACTTCCTAAAAGGATTTCACTCTTCTGGCATATTTTGACCTGATGCTACTTGATCGGTTCCAAGAACTCTGCCATCTTATGTGGTCCATATCCACAAAGACATGAATTGTTTACACATTCTTTCTGTCCTCTTATATTTTAATCACTCTATATATTTTGAGCTCTAGTTTGATTAATCAAACTCCAATTACATGAAAGCATGAGAAAAGTATCATATTTGTATATTCTTGAATTTATACTGAGTTTTTCAAGAGCAGGATCTTTCACAGCATTCTCATGGCCTAGCCTTGCACCTGTCGTAACAGAGAAGTTCAATAACATCAACATACAAGGTATAGGCTTTCTATTTGAGAGAATATTGGAGTCCCAAATTCTACTGTAATTATTCCCATCTTAAAAATGTTTTATATTTTGAAATAATGGAAATAATACATACTATAATGATAATATTTATTGTAATTATCAATCACATAGAACCTATATAAAGTAAAAGTCACTTATAGTCTCATTTGAGCTCCTTATTTCTACAGATCATTAAGGCTAACAGTTTGAAATCAAATTCTTCCATAGATTTATGCTTCACCTAAATTAATTTTATAAAAAAAATTACTTTATATGATATGGGTTTATTTACTATGAGCATGGGTTGGGGTGAAGTATCCTTGCATGACCCAGTTAGCTGTCTTCTACTTCATGCAGTAAGAACTGTACTCTTGGCTACTTGTCCTCACTACCACCCCAACCGGAGCCTGGCTCAACTTAAGTACACAAAGCCAGTAGGGAAAGGGGCTTAGTTGCTGACATATGAATACATGTAGGGTGTGTGTGATGCTTTCAAAGCCTGAATAAACATAAGTGGTAGGACACTCGTTTATACTAAATCATGGCAAAATATGTGTATATTTCTCTTTGCCATTTTAGTTTCTCAAAAAGTAAATATATAATTATCAGTTGAAAACAGGAGCTTCCCATACCGAAAGAAAATTTAATGGTTCCTATTTATAGACCATTATAGTATTTTATTTGTTATGTGCATATATATTTTTCATTATCTTTCACTGTTGAGAACTTTTCAGGAAGGTTTTAACATTTATATAATGAGATTATGTACATTGGATGTCATGTAGATTTTTGAATATATTGCCCTTATTTCAAACTCCATTACTGGTTTTAGTAAAGTAATTTCAGCTAATTATACTGTAACTATGCCAATCATTAAAAAAGTTATTATAGTTTAAATATTAGCAATCATTAATTACTTTACAGAGTAGCTATCCAATTTTAATTTGTATGCATATATGACATTAATATCTCTGACATAGTGAAGTTGATTTTTTATATATTAAATGGAAAGCAATCTGGAAAATTAAAGTACTTTTAGTGTTTTCAAGAGATGCTTATACAATATCCAGGTAGTTAATAATTAGAAGAGAGTTATTTACTCTACACCTTTAATTTCCCATAGCATATATAAGTATAATATTTACGATCTGAATATAATAAAATGTGCCCTGAATATGTTCTGAAATATTATATGTATTTTGTACTTTGGTTACCCTGATATCACATATTTGTGCTATTCCATATTTTTTACATGTGCTAGTCTATAAAATACTATTCATATCCTAGAATATAGCAGCTATTTGAGAAAGTCTTTTAAATAACTCTGAAAATAACCTTTACAATAGTATATGTAGCAGAAAACACTGAAATAAATTTGGGATTAAAAATTCCTACTTTTACTAGCACTTCCTCATTTGAATTTCCCCACAAGGAAAGTTGTGTCTACTCTTCAATATTTTCCAACTTACAGGGAACTAAAATGCAATAAGTTTTTAAGTTTCTATAAGGAGAGAGTAATATGTTTTTACCAAAAAAGAATGTAAAATGTACTTTAATTTCATTAAAAAATCATATATTAAAATTCTTACTTCAGGCAAATTTTTATACTAATTTTAAAAAGCTGATCTTGAAACATCAAAGATCTATTTCTTGGTTGTCTTTCAATACCTATTCACAGAGGTTCTAGGTTGAAAGAACTGAATAGTAATATATTCTTCTTCAATTTTTGCATTTCCCACTTTCTTCCTTTTTTTACCATTTATTTATTTATTTTAATTTTTCAATAACACTTAACATTCAATATATTGGTTTTAAGTGTACAGCATAGTGGTTAGATATTTATATAATTTATGAGGTGATCCCCCAATAAATCTAGTACCCATATGTTACCATATATTGTTATTAACTATATTTTTATCTTTACTCAGCTATATGTCATGAGACAATAATAACTCTGTAACCTCTACCCATACTGGGATCCATTTCATTCAGAAGTCCCATTGACTTATAGATCTGGGAGTCCACATAGCATATCTCATGAAATACTTAGCTGTACCCTATGAAAGATAATCTTTGGAAATAAACATCAAGAGGTTACTAATATTTATTTCAAAACAATAAAATAAAAAGTAAAATATTTGTCAAAAGCTTGTTATGTACTGTCTTATCCTCATCACACCAAGGTTTATGCCCACCATTGTGACTGAGGCCTAGCAATGTATGTTAACTATTAACTCCATTTGTTAGATTCAAACAGTTTAAAAAGAATCAGTCAAAATCCCATGACTACATTGAAGCAGAGAACAAGTTTAAATCCTATCTGCTTAGTTTCAACATTTGTGTTCTTTTTGAGATGCTATGCTACTTTTCAAAAATAAAACAACTTATTTAGCCTAGGATAATATATCACATGCATTCTACACGATGATGACATTTTTGATGCTTGAGCATTGACTTCTTTTACTCTTCCACTTTTATCCTCTCTTGGTCCTGCTCTGGACAAATTAATAAAAGAGCCTGAACCTACTTCGTCCTCTGAAGCAGGCAGGAAATTTAAACCTCAGAAATCTCCAGCCTGTGCGTGAGAACTGACCCTTAATTACTGTCCTCTGAGAGCACTCCCTCTGCTTTGCCCAAGTACCTACTACCTGTTTGCACAACTGGATCTCCTCAGGAGTCCCATGTGCGGATCAAACTTGAGGTTCTCTTGGTGTGTAGACTGTCATCAGTTAAAATATGTGAATCAAATTGTGGGTGGGAGCCCATCCTGCAAAACAATCACATGTTTATTTGAAAGGAGTTTCCACATCACTTTTCAAACCAATTAATGATATTCCTTAAGAATTCCAATAATATACCTAAAATATGACTGGTTTGTTACAGGTGGCTGAGCTGTATCAATATTCCTAATAGGTAAACCTTTGAAAACTGAAATTTGATCCTTGATTTATTTTCCTATTTCATAATTTCATTGGACACTGCTGTAGACAATAGACTATTCATTTCTTTAAAATACACATTTTGTCTAACATATAACAAGCACCTAATAAAAGCTGTTTGAATAAAGGATCAGATAAAGATTATTGATAATCTTTTTACATTTATTCTTAGTAGAGTATGTGTGTATATATGTGCTCTCTATGTATAGATACATATATAATACATGTTATATATATAAAACATGTATTCAAATAAGAATCCATACTGTTTTAAATTTTCATAATATAAAAATAACATTTTATGAAAATGGAAGAATAAATGATACATATATTAGCAATCTAGATATCTGTATCCATGTGGAATTATCATTTAAAATGACTGCAAAATTCAACAAAAAATGTCAGAGTTTTAAGAAACAGTTTTGATAATTATTTTGATGATGTAAGATCAATATGGAGATATAATTAAGTTATTAATAGGCTAAATCAAGTTATAGCCCTGCTGGTTGAAACAATTAGATGTCTGAACTGGTTACACTATTAATGATCTCTGATCCTCTACTTGGAAATTGAGAAAAAACTTTTCATTTATAGTCAACCACTAAAACAAACAAATGCAAAAACTGAAAGAATAGATAATTTTCTGTCATTTTTCTTAGTTCTCACTGATGAAAATAAAAATAATTAGTCTCTCATAATTCAGGATGTTCATTGATTTCTTTAGAATTCCATGCCTTTTCAGAGTTCTTATCTTCCGGGAATATTGCTTTTAAAACTATCTCTTCTGTACATGGTGCAGATATTAATTAGTATAATTCCCCATTAAATCATCCTGCAGTAAGAGAAATTTTTGCAGTAAGAGAAATTTTGTATAGCTTGCTTTCAAATTACTATACTAGCCATAAGATAAGTAAAATATTTTTAAAATCATATTTTTTGGTTATTTTCAGAGCTCATATTCAAGATAAATGTTGTCTGAATGGAGAAATGAAAACAATCTTGCTTTTAATGTATTTATTACAATCTTTATTTTGCTAACACAAAAAGTAGAGCTTCTGTGCAATAACTGATGTTAGAAATATTTCTAGAACCAGAAAATAGAGCACAGTTTCCTAAATATTTATTTGATCCCAAAAAGACTGTGGAAGAGACTACTAGTTTGAAAGTGAATATGCTAATGTGGAAGGAGCGAAACTAACCAAAGAACATTGGCTCAAACATATCTAATTAGATGTCGCAACATGAAAACAACTTAAGACAAATCAAATTTTAAACTAAAAGAAAAGACAAGAAAAATGAAGGGACAATGAGTTTTTTTTTTAAAGATGTGGTAATCATTGGTTTCTGGTGTTTTGGGTGCTGGTTCTAAAATATTTAAATTAACATTGTGCTGCTTGAGTCAAGATTCCTGACAATCTTTCTTACTGGGATCTCTTACCAGCACTGAAGTCCTAGAAATGCATATATACAGTCTTTTTAACTAAGAGATATGAATCCAAGGGTCAGTTCCTCAGATTTCAGTGCAGTGTTTGCATTAACACTATCTGATGAGATCACTTCTAATAAGGTTAAACAGAAGTCTTATTTCAGAGTAATTTCCAATTCACAGCTAATGGTCACTCAAGAGGTCTCGAGTTCATCCTTGAGAAAAGTATTAATTAGTCTGTCGTGCATTAAAACTCTATAATACTACATTATATAATTGTGAAAACTTTTTAAGTTTTTAATTTGTTTTATTGTTATTCAATTACATTTGTCTCTATTTTCCCTCCTTTATTCTCCCTTGCCCTGCCCCCGCCCCCCCACATTTGATCCTCCCCTTGGCCATTGGCTTTGTCCGTGGGTACTTTATACATATTCCTTGATGACCCTTTCCCTTCTTTCCTGTGTTATCCCCCATTATCCACCCGCTCTGGTTACTGTCAGTTTGTTCTTTATTTCCATTTCTCTGATTCTCATTGTGGAAGCTTTTAAGGGTCATTTGTTCTCTCAATTTTCATTGTTGTATATGGGCAATAAGAATAATGGCATTGGTAAATGATGAGCAACACTGAATAAAACATGAATACTTATATTATTTAAATTATTTTAAAAATAATGTGTGCTTTTCCAGATTAAAGTTAGGCTATTTTTAATCACAACAATAACCACATCTGTTTTTCCTACCTCATTCTCAGAAAGATGTAATGAGAAGCAGATGATTACCTATGCAGGTACAAAAGAGGTTTTCTTAGGTTACATGAGAGGAGTCTGAAATTATGAACCTGTGAGTTTATATCAAAACTGATGCATCCCTTCCCACTTGAGAGAGAGAAATCTTATTTCCTTAATGAAAACAAACATTTTCTTAGACCAGATTATAATAATATAAACCCCTACCTCTGTGTACAACACACTTAACATTGAAAAGTAAATGTTTCTGGAATACAAAAGAAGGTATTCTCTACCTTTTATAGCATATCAGTTTTCATCCCTCAGGAGGCTGGAGCCCTATCTGAACACTGAAAAACCCAGGGAAAACTACATTCCCAGTGTCTTGCAAAACTCAACATGTAAAAATAAAAATTGAGTGCCTTCAGTATGCAATAATTAAGTTATATAATCCAGTTTGGAAATACAGAGTCTTCAAGTTTTAGGAAAGTTTTAGGTTTTTGTTTATTTTTGTAGAGATAGTTGTCTTTTCTAAATTGATTTTAGAGAGAGAGAGGAAAGGAGAGAGAGAAGAAAAGAGAGAGAGAGGGAGAGAGAGATTGATTTGTTGTTATACTTATTTATGCATTTATTGGTTGATTCTTGTATGTGCCCTGATGAGGGACTGAATCTGCAGCATTGACACATCAGAACAATCCTCTAACCAACTGAGCTACTCTTCCAGGCCTGAGATAGTTGTCTTTTGATAGATCAAAATCTTCTAGCCATCCAGAAAACAAGCAACACCATTCATTTGAATGATACAATTGTATAAAATCTATTTGCCCATGTTAATTACTTATGTCCCACTTTTATAGATTTTTGCCAAGTTTATTAGGTTGGCAGATGGGACTTGTACCAGAGAGACATACATCCTCAGAAATTTTGAGTGAAATTGCCCAACATACTGATTTGGGATTACAACCAAATTTTCACTGTTACGTTAAAAAGTGAACAACAAATTATGTTGGCTAATTTGAACACATTGAAAGAGAATAGAAAATAGTTTATTTTTTTAATGCTGTCATGTCCCACTTTTGAGGTCCTGGCTGAAGATTAGTCAATTGTCTACACTCCCAACCACTTACCTTACTTGGCTCTCAAACAACCATGAGGTGCGAATGCCCGTGGATTGGGTACAAGAAAACTGGGGACAGCCCTGTGTTTCAGAGGCCTCCAAATCAGGTGATCTCTTGGTATCTGGGGATCAGACCCTGTCACCCTATTTGTCATACATAAGCTTCACCCTTAGCTCCAACTTGCTCCAGCTCAGCTCCACCTTGGCCCCTGGGGAGATCCCACCACAAATGGCTCTTCCCCACATCCTCCTCTTGTTCTGCCTCTTGTTTATCTTCAGTGTCAGTGTGCCATGTCCTACCATCAAAAGGATACTTAAATTGTATAAAACAGAAGCTAGAATCCTATTTATAAATGACATTCAATTAATTTATAAGTATGTAGTGACTGATTATTCTTGAATGAAAACTTTTAAGATTATTTATTAACAAAAGTTAATATTAGTCTAAGGTTTTAAATATAATTAAGAATTTGGAAATTATAATTACAGTCAACATATCAATCCCTTTTTATTTATAGCACTACTACAATTTATGAGATTTAACATTTTAAGATATATCTTATTATTAAAAGATATATCTTTTTAATGGTATTAAAATAATATTAATGGTATTAATGGTATATATTAAAATGACATTTTAAAATACCATTTATATATATTAAATTTTAAACTGTTGTGAGAATAATGATAGTTTTCTTGATTCATAACCAATGTGCAAAATTTAAAAAAGTTTAAGTTACTAGTTGTTTAGCCATAGTCTTATATAATCTGGATTATTTTGTTGACATTAATTTATATAGTAAAACATGGAGGACATTTGTATCTCTTAACCTGTGCTATTCACCTACTTAACTTAAATATTACATGCACTTCTTTTAAATACAATTTACAAACTTATGTGTTTATAAAACTTATTTTTTAAGACTCCTTAAACCATATTTAAACTCTTCCTTATTTTGTAGAACTAGTGGTCATTTTTCTTCTTTTTTATCTAGTAAGTTAGGCCATTACTTAATTACTTTACCTAGCTACAGTTAGCTCACATACTTTAATCAAAATAAATTCAGCCTACTCTTTTTCTTCCTTTTTTTCAGTAGGCAATTGCTGTTTACTATCTAGAACAGATATTTTTGGAGTGAACACATGGCAACATTTATGTTTGATTAATTAAACTCCAAAGTCTTCCAAGAAAGAAGACAAAGTGAAAGAGAAAAATAAAATAAAATAAAATAAAATAAAATAAAATAAAATAAAATAAAATAAAATAAAAAGAAATTTGAAGGAGACGGCTTCAGACAAATGTCAAAAGCTATTTATATTCCCTGTGAAAGAAGACAAAGATTAGATGAGGGAAACCTTTTCTCTCTCTCACACACACACATTTTTTATAGTTGATTATAATAAATTTAACCCTCTCACAAGTGACTCCCTTTTAGAGAAGTAAAACTAGACTATCTCCTTTTTGTGCTAAGAGGTCTCTAAAGTGAAAAATTTTCTTTATTTCACAGTTTATCTAAGTGACCATTGTAAATCTAGATTGTACTTTTTTAAATCCTTACAAAAATTGGAACACTCCATGATATTGGCATCCATCCAAATAGGCAGATGGGAGTTAACATAGTGGAACATTTATAAATGATGGTTGCCCTTCACCTTTTATTGGTAAAAAAAAAAAAAAAAAAAAAAAAAAAACATTATTTGTAAGGCCTCCAAAAGTCTAACCCAATGCTGCATTCTTCTCTAGCTCATATAAGTCCTTAGCAACGAAAAAATCAAGTAATGAACCCTCAACTAAGATATTAATAATGATGATAGAAATAATAATGAAGTCTCTAGCATCCCTCTGCACAAAAGGCCAGCGTCCTGAGCAGTAGCAGAACTAGTATGAATGACATTGAGGCAAGCACATAGTTAGAAATGAGGAAGTTACAGAAAACATCTGAAGCAAATTCAAAATATGCTAAAGAAAGCTAAGCCAGACATCTTAAGCCAGACAGCCGGAGTTCCTGAAATAGTTACTTTGCTCCTCACAAGTAACTGGATTTGAGGTAGGAGACTAGGAGGCAGTAGATAAAATAAAAATGAGGAACTGTTGGGAGATTGACATCAAAGTAAGTAGCTGACATTGATACTGACATCCTGAATTCTGAAAATTGTCTTGTAGTAACATAGTAATACTTAAAACCACAGCTGGGCCTGTCCACTTTTATCCTGAACAACCTATGGTATACTTTACCATCATTATAATCTGATTGTAATAAATTAGCCTTGTAGTTTCCACCCCCCAAGTGAGTGGGCAATCAGGGAGAACAATGGATAATCATATGTGCTGTAGCAGAAAAATTATATAACTCCTAGTGAAAGCATAATAGAAAGTAAGTTATGAATAGGGAAGTAAAAAGCGTTATAAAATTATAACCCCTCAGACAACAGGGAGCCTTCCCCCACTCAGAACATTGGTCTGCTCCCATATTCTGTGGAGTATACTGTCCTTAATAAAGCTTGCTTGCTTCACTTTACTCAGTTTGTGTAACCCGCCCAATTCTTGGTTCTAAACCCCCAAGAACCTTATTACATGAACACACATTTGACAACACTAGCAAACTATGGAAAGAAAAACATAAAAACAAAGCAGGTAGTTCAAGCCTCTATTAAGATTTTGCAAGTGAGAACAACTTAAGGTACGTATTGGCGAGGGAAGGGGAAAGTAACAAAGATTTTACTTAAGGAAAATAGTCAAATTTCTTTTTCCGGAATGCTCACTATTCAAAGTCCTGGAAGGGTGTTGGGAAATAGGCTGTATTAATAATGGGTCAGTCTGTAGACATAGCAAGAATGAAGTCAGAGTATAACAAGTGTTGGTCAAACAATCTCAGTTTAGCAGAATAATTGGATAGAAATATTTAGGGACTAAAGTCTTGCAACTCTCAAAAAAATTAAGGTTACACTTCTTCCAATTAGTTTCAATATATGAATACATTTATTGGATTTTGTAATAACATTCAAAACTATGAAATCTTTAACATGTTTTAAATAAATATAGTCTTTCCCTTCTTAAACAACCTTTCCCTTCTCTCTACCTGTCAGCACATTTATAGCTACCTATAAATAAAAGTTTTGGAAAGTGAGAAGACAATCTGCTAAAGCAGTATATCTTTTAGTATCTTGCATTAAATAAAATCTTTAGTGTTTTACACATAAAAATGAAAGTTATTAATACTTGTTTATCTTCACAATTAAGCATGTGTATCTCTAATTCCAGTTGTTGATCATTCCCAATATTTCCTTTGATAAATTAAATAATTTCTGTAGTTATCAATATTTTTGTGAAATGTGAAAGTTCAAAAAACTTTGTTCAATTACAGTTTACATTCAACATTATTTTGTATTAGTTTCAGGTGTTGAAATTTTATTTTGTTTTCAGAAAAGGATAAAACAAATAAAAAATATTAGTGCTGACTAGTGAGAGTTCAGGGACATTTCTTCCTGTCTGGTTTATTTCCCTCAAGCTTTTAAGTCAATAATGAAACAAAAATATTGCTGATTCCCAATACAGAGAAGCATTGTGCTAGGCATTGTGGAGATTTGAAAAGGTAATGGGGAGCAGGTTACTTCAACAGAATTTATCACATAAAGGTAGATACACATTCATATACATATATGCAAACAGAAATACATAGTATTTAATAATACTGGATATAATAAAGTAAAATAGTACAACCTATTATAATAATAACCTTTTTTAAGAAGCCCATGGCTATTTGAAATATATTAAACAAAGTTGATAATTTTTGAAAAGTAAAGGCAAGTTGAACAATAAGATTGTAATGAGACTAATGTAGCTTTCAAAAGAAAACTAAGGGATAGAGGAGCAATGGTTAAAAAAAAGAAAAGGAAAGATACAAAGTGTGTGTATTATCACAACTTTTGTGGGAAATTATGGTGAGGTCAGTAGGTATGCTTTTTCTCCCTCAAGTTGATGCATTTTTTCCTAAGTTTAAGAATATTGTTTGAAGTATCAAAACTGGAATGAAAATAGATTATATAACTTTCAAATCACCAGAGAATTGATTGCACAGAGGGAGGACATCTTATAAATAAAAAGTGTAATGAAAATACTCTTAAATATTAAGAAAAATAATAAGTCAAAAATATAATCAGAGTGAAAATGCAACTTTGTATCATCCTCAAAGGTAAACTGCAACAGTCATTCAGAACAACGGAAAGGGAAAGTATGGAAAGTGCGCAAGTAGACACTAGAAAAGATTTAATAGTCATAATGATAGTGGTATTAAATGAAGCTATCAGAAAAATGTTAACTCACAGTAAAAATCATCAAATGGGGGCAGTTATTTCTAAAAATAGATCAACAGAAACAACATGGTTTAGTCTGTTTGGGCTGCTATTAAAAATACCATATTCTGAGTGGCTTATGCAAAATTCATTTTTCACAGTTCTGGGGCTGGGAAGTA